>NTHP01000142.1:911960-926142 GCA_003416845.1 Oplegnathus fasciatus | reverse complement strand
ACACACACACACACACACACACACACACACACACACACACACACACCGAGAGCACAGTTTGCGTAAGCAGCACATGTGCATCTTCTTAAAAACTAGACAGGTTGGTCTTGCTATTGCAGACAGCCTGACATTGGTGTCAGAGTTCAGTTTGTTTACCAGAGATTTGGGTACATTTAAAAAAAAAAAAAGATTAATTGTCAATGTATGACCCAGGACCGGGAAAAGTACTGATGTGTAGCAGGTCATTTTTTGAAATATTAAAACAAGCTGGTTTACACAGACACACAGTAAGAAAAGATGCCATGTTAGCATGTGTTTCTGTGTGTGTGTACCTGCTCTGCAGCCTCTCTGCTCATGGCGAGAGCCAGTTGCAGCTGTAGCTCCTCCTCTCCACTGGTCTGAGGTCTGGCCTGCTCCAGTTCTGAACCCGCATTGGGAGATGTGGCTAACAGACAAATACAAGAACGTATGTTAACATCACTGCCACATGGACTCCATCACATACTGTATATACTATAAATATACTGAAACATTCTCTGTGTTAATCCTCCAAAACCTGGTGTGACAATTACGGTCATACACATAACTAGACAACACTGTGTGATATGTAAGTATGTGTGTGTGTGTGTGTGTGTGTGATTAGAGGCCTTCAGTGAGCCTGTAAGGGACGACAGGTCCATTCAGCTTATTGGATTAGATCAGGCCATGTGGCAGCACAAAAAACACACTGACACTGCACGTGGCAAACACACAAAGACAAAAGACAGTCATTAAGGTAGCCTGGAGTGTATTCTTTAATTCAATGTTTGACTGTCTGTCTTTTGATTTTGGAAACAGTAATTTTGCAGTTTCCGTGGGAACCGTCGCGTGGGAGGGGATAACAAGACACAGTGACATCACCACATCATCTATGGCAATTCTTGACTTTTCTCTCTTTATTTTGTCACTATTTCTGCTTCATCATTTCACAGCAGTCCAGATTAGTGCAGTTTTGTACATGTGTGAATGTTGTGGGTGTACACTAAACCTGTGTTTTCATGGGCTTAATTTAAGGTTTTTCTAGCAATTGTTCATATACAAAGCTGTAAAGCCATTATGAAAGGTATGCATTGAAAAAAACATGTGGTGTGCCAACCTTGGACAATTCCTCTGAGACTTGAATGTTGCTCTCCAACTTAAATAATAAACATTTTCTGTCTCTCCTTCAGCCTGCCATGACATGCTCTGCTGCTGATGTGGACACTCCCAAACACACACTCACTCAATACTCATCACATCATGACGATCTTGTGTATAATGTTACTTCATTTTGATAGCTATTCTGAAAGCAAACGGTAGGAGAAAGATACGTAAAGGCCTTAGTGCAGAGACAAAACAACAACACTGACACAAATAGGACTTGGGGAAACGCTGACAGTTAGTTTCACTATTTGACACAATTAACTTTGACACGTCTCACTTTGACGAACATCCTCCAGCCCTGTCAAGACGTCTGTAGGAAGTAGATGTCACATCAGCAGGTTTTCTATAAACATTACAGAGTAAATTTGCCACATTAAATGTTTCCATGATGAGGATGGTACAAATATTTTTTTAAAAGGAATATTCTGACATTTCCTTTAACAGTTAAAAGGCTTGGCCTTCCTTGAAATGGTTCAAAAAAAGCTGTTGCCAACGTAATACTTAGGGGATATTCCTGTATAATAACAACATATTAGGCCTATCATGTGTTGATCAAGTAGCAGCATTACAACCTAATTTCTGCATGACTCATAAAAATGATCAATAACGACAACACACATATTCTTAATTAATTCACTGCGTCTGTCTTGCAACTCCAGCCTCAGATCTGGGTCCCTGTCTCCTCTCCTCCCTCCTCGCTCACTTCTTAGATTCTTTCCTGCCTTGCCTGTCAAACCCATGTCCCCCCCGCCCCAGCTCCGTCTCCAGGCTGTGTGTCTCCAGGGAAAGTGACCAAAGTACCGGGGGTAAAGGTGTGTTTGGTTAGCTGGTGGGACTTGAGCCATGGCCTTGCATGTCTGCCTTAAATAGACAGTGAACACAGCGGTACTAAAGCCTACACAGTGACAATGTAGCCCTGCGAAATATCCTGGAATGATACGGTGACATGTGAAATTGTGGACGACATCCAGCCATTCAAAAAAGCAGATGGAAGCCTCAGTCCTTAGCTAAGCAACAAAATGTTCACTGTGCCATTTAGCAGCAGGAGATACATGTCTTCACTGATACGCAGACAAAATCATGTCTTTCTAACATATTCGCCGATATCTTCCATTGACATGTTTGATGGATGCATTACGTTCTTCCATCAAAAGGAATATTTTCCTTGAGCTCTCTTTAAATCTCTCCAAAAACAACTGCAAAGCAAAAGAGGGCTTAAACAACAGTTTTTCAACCACTTAGTCTGAAGAGAGACTAAACTGGCAGCGCAATAACACACAGTACTACGCTTGACAGTAGCCAGTCAGAAAGACAAATAAACAAAACTCAAAGCCAACTAAAACACACTTGTTTCTTGCCCACCACTGTGGGAATGGACCATATATGGATAATCACAATTTCTTGGCATTCCTCACAGACATGGCTCTGCCTGCTAGCAGAAAAAAGCATTTAAAAAAAGCTTAATTATCTGGGTCATTCTTCTACACAACAGTTTGTGTTAGCCGGTTAGTCCAGTTGTTTCTTATCCTGCCATCTTTTTTATCCTGTGGTGCTACGTTTACGACTGAGCAAATACACAAAAAAGTCAAATTAAAGCTTAAAGCTTACAAACCCTTTTCAAACAAAGTTAAGACTCTTAAGTGCAGTGTGCAATTCAAGCTCTGAACAGCGAGAACTGAGTTTCGAAGAAAGTGAAATGGGCTGATGACCACTAGTGTCATCTGTAGTAGATTTATGTGGTGATAATAGCACACAGGATTTTTATCCCAGGGTGTCAACCACTAAGTATCCCCACATTTGCAGACGCTGTTTCTTGTCTCTCTAGATAAAGAATTAAGTGGCTGTGAGAAACGCGGTGAGTGAGACAGTTCCTTAAAAGTCCATTATAGAAATTTGCAACATTATTTCTTCATATACTTTCCAGACAGCTTGTGTGAAACTGTGAAAATGTGCATTTTCCCAGACCTTTGTGGGCAGCTTGAGTGTTGAACGAAAAGGCAGGTGCTGGACTGAGTACTGGTCAAGAGGATGAGAGACAACCAAAGAGGATGAATGATCATAAAACTAAATAAATCTGCTGTACTTTCACTTTGGTGTTCAACAGAGAAAATATTTGCCTCGACTCAGATTAGACCACACATGCACACACATAAACACACAGACTGCATTAAACCTGTTCATGTGGAGTTAGTGAACTCCTTTCATTGTTTTATATTTGTGTTTTGCGCACCACGTACATTGGACACAATCCCATCGCTTACGTCGACTTACTGAACTTTACAAGCACTGAGCTATATGAACTTTTACACTGAACTGAAAAGGCACCATTGAACGAAAAACAAAAAACTAGAGCAAAACCTTCTTTTACTATTGGCTGGTTGACCTCAGGGAAACTACAGCCTAAGAGTACATTTAGGGTCTTTCACACACATGCACACGTTAATGAACGCACATAGACACACAGGTGTGTGTGGGAGGACAAAGTAGATACAAGTTTCAAATAACTAAATGAAATCACATGGTTGGAAATTTTAAGCAAAGAAAAAGTGAGAGAAAAAATTTACATATAATTTAACCTTTCTACAACTGTAAATGATCCGTATGAGATAAAAAAAAAAAAGAGACAAATGAGTTACACATTTACCTGTATACTATATTAAAGACATTTTAATGCCGTAGATGAAGCAAATTTCAGACCTTTTGAGATACTTTGGGGACCGGGGGATATGCTAGGTTAACACCAACAGTCACACTTGCATGGCCATTCATTCACACCCTGTCTGGACAACAATACTCGGAAAGTTTGACTGGAATCCTAAAAATCCCGCCTGGCAACGCCCACAGCGACAGCCCAGCCTCACTCCTATTGGCCAGTCTCTCCTTCAGTTTTCTCAACTGATGACTCAGCTGTTAGAGCTTCCGCCTCGGAGCCACACACTCAAACATAACGTACATGCAGGAATGCGGACCGCAAAGTAAAAGATGAACGCACGATCCATGCAAGATTTACGCAGACTGAAACCACATGCACGGCAACAGACAAACACACACATAGGCACACACATACACACACCCACCCACACACCCACACACACACACACACACACACACACACACACACACACAACCATCCTGCTGTGTACAAAGGACTCGGGGTCAGAGGATGAAAGGAAAAGAGGCCAAGGTTCATTCTTTCTCTTCTCCATTCTTCCCCTCTGTCCCTCTCTGTGTTACCCCATTTCCTGACTGGCATTTCTGTTTCTTCTCAACTCTCCCCCTCTCTCACTCCATCTTTCTTTCAATCCATTTAACTCTGTTTTATGTCAAGTTTCCAATAGCTGATTCTCTGTTAGAATGAGTACTAGTAGAAATTCAAGTACAGAAACACAACAGCAATGGCGACTTATCACCAAATACGTTACATACTATGAGGACCCCTTTAATAGTTTACGTAAAGTGGAATATATGTGATATTCCCAGCTTGGCATGATAAACTTACACAATGTTTTCAAGAAATTAGACTAATCAATATATCATGCTAGTTACAGAAGGCAGTAGTGATGTGCATTTGTCGAAAATAAGCCCAACAAGTGTCACTACATCCCCACTTTAGTAATACACCTTAGAAATAGTGCTCATACTTTATTCACATTCTCTCTAATCCCTCCATTTTTATCAAAGGTTATCCAAGTGTGGTTTCCATTCGCTTCTTTCTTTCCATCATGTATCTCTCAGTGCTATCTTCATCTATCCGTGTCTCTCTTGCTGCACTGTCTGTCACTGTGTGTATATCTCTCACTGTGTCTCTGGAGGAGAGAGTGTATCATTGAAAAGAAGAGCAGATTCCTCTGTCATGTGGATGACAGAGGCTGGGGGTGAACTCTACTTCCTCTTCTGTGTGCGTGTGTACGTGTTGTACGTGTGTGTGTGTGTGTGTGTGTGCGCTGAGGAATGCAACCCTACTGTGGGACTGCAAGCCAGAGACAGAACAGGGGGAGGGGCAGGTTTCAGGATGTAGGCCAAAGTTACACCAACTGGGACACAATACAGAATAATGGAATATTCTGTATTGCATGTGTTGCTTAAACATATGGAATGAGACCTGTGTGTGTGTGTGTGTGTGTGTGTGTGTGTGTGTGTACAACTATCTGCTAATACTCACAGCCATGGTAGGAGGCAGGTGAACCCTCTGACCTGCCGTACTCTTCGCTGTAGGAAGTGGAGAGGTTGGGCTGAGATGAGCCTCGGCCAAAACCCATCTGACTGCTCCCTGTGGACACCTGGGCCATACGCTCTTTGGTCTTCAAAGCCTGAGACCTAGTAGGACAAAAAAAACGTAACAACATATGATCAATCATCTTGATTCAAGTCAAGATTCTTATAACCCTTAGTGTAAAAAAAAAAAGAGAAATAAACATGAGGCACAAAAGGGTGATTGTTCTTTGGAGCCTTAGGACAAAAAATAATGAGATTGAAGTTTATTAACCAAAACCACCCTTCAAATGGTTTCAATTCGAAAATGCCACGGCAAAATCATTAATTAGAATTAAACATGCTGCCAAACAAATGATGACGCACCCCCCTTGGGCCAATTTGTGTAATTCTGGAAATGATTCAGTGCCCTAATTTTTGGCAAAATTTGATCTGTGTCTAAGATATTGTGAGTTATAAAAAGACAGATGGATGAAAAAATATACAAACTAATGATATAAGAGCAGGAGACCAGCACAGGTGTCATCTTAACCTCATGTTTTCTAAATTCGGCTATTCAGCAATATCTTCAAGTAGAGCCACAGAGAATCACCGAGGTATACAACAAATGCCCACAGTGGTGTTTGCTTAAGACGGTTAAGCTGGGAAAGACATCAACTCTGTAGCCATTTTTCAAGTGCAGTAACTTTGCTTGCACTTTTTTCTCTTTGTGGTAGAAACCCACTGCAAATGACAAAACAGCAGAAGGGACATGGAGTAGCATGACTTCCAAGGGACCAAACTTTGTTTAGAACCAACAGGTGTGGAAACACAATGAGCAAAGTCCTTAAGTACTCCAGCTCCCGGAGTACTACAGTATGATACGGGGAAAAACCCATGGTAATACCCCAACTCTGATGTTGTGATGGTCTTTTGCATTTATTTACAGTCAATGTTCAATGTTGATCACCAGCCAGACAACAATTAAAATACTGGCACAGTCAGAACTAGTGTATTGAAATTGTAAAAATAGCAGTCTCTTGCAACTGCGCTGAGAAAAGCAGCAACTACCATTAAAAACTGCTTCAACTAACAAGGTGCAATTTTAACCACCAGCTCCTCAACTGATGATTCAATTCACAGACATTTAGCGGGCCCTTTTAGAGGACGAGGACGAGTGCAAAGTCACAGTTGGGGAGGGTATTCTATCACTGTCACATCCCCCACCCCGCACAATCAGGTATGACTTGGTAAATTCTGAGTTGGGCACAGATTTATAAAGCTCTTACCGCTCTCCTTTGAGGCGGTCCTCGTCTTTGAGCAGGACCACCAGCTGCTTGCTCTTCTCCCGGACGTTGATGCCCTGGTCTTTGCCGTCTCTGTCGATGTACTGGAAGTCCTTCAGAGTCTGGATGGCGAAGATGTTCTCTTTGCATTGCAGCGCCACTCGCTCTGAGCCCGTCTTGATCAGGTAGTCGAGGAGGGTGAGCGCCTTGTAGACGTGGCGCCAGTTCTTGCCGTGGTCATTAAGCCGTTTCCAGATCATGCTCATGATCTCACTGAAGGCCACCACGTTGTAGGTGAGGTCGGCGATCTCGGACATGAGGGACGACGACGGGCCCCAGGGGTCGTTGGAAGTGGCCTCCCTGACTTTCTTCTCTGCGTCAGAGTAGTTGTTCACCATGTTCTTCATCTGCCGGCGGATGGTGGAGCTTGGCATGGTGGCAGTGGAGATGGGACAGACAGGGAGAAATACAATGCACACTCTCACACAGGAGAGGAGCTAGGGCGCTAATAATGTTTGGGTAGAGAGGTTAACGCACACACACAGTGGGTGTAAATGTGTGCGTGCGCTTCAGCTGAAGCTTGTGTTACGTGTCCGTGCGCCTGTGTCCTTTCTCAAGGCACGGCGGTGGCAAGTGTATGTGTAAATCTGCTTGTGTACAGGTGTGTACGTGTGTGTGTGTGTTTGTTTATGAGGCTTCTCCAGGCCAGTGCAGTGTTCCTGAGTCCTCCAGAACAGCGTCTGTTAAAACCATCTCCACACAAACAGTGCTGGCTGCACACATGACCACGCCATCACCTAGGACAGACAGACAAATAACAGGTTAGTGGAGGGAAGAAAAAACAAAGACATTTAGGAAAGGTAACAGAATGAGAAAAGAGAAAAATGCTACATACAGCCAAACTAAAAGAGCAAACACCACAACACTTCCTTGCTGTAATCAGTTTCTGAGTAACTGCCCACATTTGAATACGGCAACAGCTTAGTATTTGTTTTAGCACTATGACAACTTTGTGTTTCTCTCAAACTAAACTTCATGTTGTAACAATCAACAGTCAACAATTCCCCTTCCTTAAGTAGTCACCTTTGAAGCATATGATATTGAATTCAACCTACCTTTCAGAGGAAGTAACACTGAAAAACAACTGACACACTATGAAACATCTGGTGAAGTCATGGGTCTAATCTGAGTTTCTTTCTTAAAGGTGTCATTGTAATCCCAATTTCCACACCTAAACAATAAGATCGTGATGATAATTTGTATTTATAGGGGCAGCTGTAGTGCCTTCCTTTTTGAAACTAGACAAAACAATATGTTTCATACTTTCACACTTAGATAAGCAATTTCCATGCACTCGCATGAAAGAGAGCCTGCCTCCTGCGTATTATTCAAGGCCAGGGTGTTGTGACCAAGAATTGTGTTTCCACTTTTGAAATCTCCCTTGAGTTTACAGTAACCTGACTCGATTGCAAATTACAGGGCAGGGTGTTGAAAATGAATAATTTCAGGGCAGTCAGGTCCGTGTAGTGGTAAAGTTGCTCATTGGGTGGGCTCGGAGGACAAGAAATGGGAGCAGACAACACAAGCAAACACAAGATTACTGGGAACCAATTAGAAGATCCATGCGATGAAAAACATAACATAAAAATAATAATCACAAATACCCAAACAAATCTCATGTCTCACGGGATAATAATGTCAGAGTCCACAGAGTTTCGCTGTATTAAAAAGGGTCTACGATAATCTACCTAGATAGTAACGTGAAAATCACATTAATAATAACTAGCTCCAAAGAATGTTTTGTTTGTGGAGGCAACATTTGATGAATGTAAAAATGTCCAATAAGACAAGGAATAACCGTTACGTCAAATCTTAAATTAAAAAGTATTATAAATGCCATAAATTCTTTATCTTATTGGGTATGAGCCTATCAATTTTCAAGACAAGATTATATATGAACAGAACCTCTCTATAAACTTAAGTTACCACTGCATTAGATACACCTGTAAAATCAAATGCACTCCAATACATCAGCCATTTCATATATCCTATCTTAATTAAGCTTAAAACTTTTTAAGTTTTTGGTGTCTGTGTCGCGTACAAGTGAGACGACAAAACACTGTGTGGCAAATTTTCCAGAGACACGTATAGTGTCCGTCTGAAATTAAACATCATGTAAAAATGGAGTTTAGTCCAAGGAAACATGAGGGCAGTTCATCAAAGCAAGCACAACAGCAATAGCTGATTATCTCATTTCAGATAAATTCAAGCATCGTTCTCAAACGATTTAGACCTTAATGGGCCTTTATCTACGCTCGTTCTCATCACCGCAGTATTAACATTCAGTATACGAGCTATGAGAGACGCCAGAGCAATGAGTAAAAATGTGTTTCCACCCTTTGGTGGGTGGCAGGGGAGATAAACCATTTCCAGTCTGATGATGACTGAAGGAGTGACTGATGACTCCTCTGTCCTGTTTCTAACAGATCGGCAGCCCAGCTACTAATCACTTCCTGACACACACACACAAGTACAGAAAGTGTGTGGAGACTCACAGCTGTGCGACCTACACGTCTAAGCTCCACATGCAAACTCTCTTAAGCATGAATAAAGTCACTTTAGCATGTAACACACATTTACCATTCACGCGTCTTCTGTTTACTGATCAGTGTCCTTATGTTTATGTGATACGGGCTGCTTGGAAAGAAAAATCGATTTAAACTGAAATACGATATTGTAATAGTTCGAGCTCAGATGCAAACACGCCACAGCAGGATCTCCTTGGCTTGATCATTTACTCAGATTAATACAGGGGCTGGTCTACTTTGATTTATCCAGAGAAAAGTTCTTGAGCACACACAGTCTTATCCCCGACTACTGTCATGCACCACATTGGCACAGTCAATTCACATTAAACTTACCAGATCTCATTTAAGCCACTGTTCTCAATAATAAATAGCAGCTTAGGTTTTCTGAGATCTTTTCATGCCCACTGTTCCTCTGACTGCCATGTAGGGGGACCCACAAAGACTTATCCTAATCAGTAATCTGATCCCTGCACCAAACGTGCACCAACATGCCCCACAAACAGGTGCTTTCATGAGCAGAAGACGAGCGTTAAAAGTGATTAGTCTAAGTCTAACTGTCGCATTTAACACAATTTCCAAAGCAGCAAGTGGCTATGTACGTTTATGTATGTGTGTGCGTTTGTTTCAGGGACCTTCCTGACTAGCAATGCCCTGGAAAGACAGCTGGGGGGGACAAGGGTGAGGAAACAAGGAGGAGTGTGCGTGTATGTGCTTTGGGGGGTGGGTGGGGGGTAAGAAAACAACTTGGCACATCCCGTAAATTCACTTGCCGCCAGTGAAATGCGATTCCTGTGGAGCATGCCCCCCCCAAACGTTCCCTCATCACCCTCCTCACCCTGCATCCGCATGAATACAGCTCAGACCTAATGACACATCTGCTGCTATAATCACCTATTCACCCATAGCAGACAGGAGGAAGAGAGGAGAGTCTGTCTTGTCCATCCCACCCCCCCCACACACACACCTCCTTCACACCCCGGAACAACCCCCCACCACAAGACACCACTGGCCCGCCTTCCTTCAGCCCTTCTGTGCTTAGATCACTCGAGCCCCAAGGCCCAGAAGAGGCGGCACACAGGACTTGTGTGTGTGTGCGTGTGTGTAGAAATACACATTCATGTGTCAATGCAGGTTCATTATGTCTGAATGACTTGGCCTGTCATTTTTGTCGAACTGCCATTATGCCTCGACGTCCCTAGAACAGGAAGATGACCTAAAAAATTATTTAATCCAGGGTCTACTTCTTGCAGCTTTGGATGAATTTGCACACAGTCCCCTCCTCTCTGCCTGTCTGTCCGTCAGTATCTGATTGACACGCATGGAGGTTGAGGAGAAATAAACTAAATTAGATGAACAAGGGCATCTACTCAGTCCAGTTCTCTTCCCCTATTTATAACAATACTGTTTATGATTGGATTATACCTTGATATTTATACCTGGATTGTTATCCAAACCATACATCATTTTGTTGTCAGTGAACTAAATCTTTAACATTGAGGTTGAGATGTTGGCACATACTACAAAACAATAGAGATTTATCTACTTGTAGATATTTTGTGATACAGACAAAATTGGATTTACATTGGATTACATTTAACATTACATATTTTCTCTATATCCTCAACCCTTACATACATTGTGGGTTTTTGTTTCCTAATATTACGGATGTTGACTTTGACATATTCGGCCGTCTTTTCTGCCATCAAGCTGTCAAATTTATGTAGAAATTCATGACTATTAATGTTTAGAGATGGATGGAACTGTAGCATCAGCAGAAAACTGACCGTGCCCTGCAACTACACAACAAGCCACACGTGTATCTATTGTGACCAAAAAGTCAGGCTTAATCCAAAGACAGTCGGAGTTTCTTGAATGGGTAAGAGAAGAGAAACAACCTACATTACCTCCACAGGGGACTGGGACAACGGAGTGGTGCACACCATGACATGCAAAGTCAGAAAATTTAAATTAAGCCCTGCTGTGGAATCCCGTTTTAACCAAATAAGATATTGGTGAATTAACTGATTAGGCTATATTCTAAAAATGAATTTAAAAGGTAGCTGCAGATAAAATTATGTCGGTGATCACTGTAAAATGTCTGTGGGAAATTACACTTTCCATTTCCAGTGCAAACCGTCTAGCAGCAATAGTCACTCTCTCTGACTGTAAATAAAATTATCTAATCACAGTTATTTCAAGTATATAATAAATACACAGCACACACTGACAATATGTCCATCTAGTGTTGTGCTGGTGCTTATCAACAGGTGAAATTCCCTTGCGGAACTGTAAACTAATTCCTTTGGCAGAGGCACCTACAACCGGGGAAGTCAAAACCTGATCTGCAGGGGCTGATGTGGGTATTTTTGATGGATCACATCAGCAGTGTAAAGCTTGATTACTTTCCCATCCTGTATGTTTGCTACCAACATCCCAACTATCAAAAATGCTATCGCACTTGGTGAAAACACTGGAACCTCACAGCTCTGCAGTTCATGCGTGAATGACCCACACATAAACTGCAGAGCACACAGACAGCAGTTTCATTTGATGATATGACAATGTCAAAAACTATACAAACAATCGTATTAGAGTAGGTACTGTCAAATATTCAATATTAAAAAGGACTTAGGTTGGAGAAATGTGATTGAGACACTAACGTCTACAACAGATCCACATCAATGGAGAAGGACAAAAAGACATATTGAAAGTTTCCACCCTTTGGGCAGTGTGTGAGACAATGCTATGACCTACAGGAATTCAACAGCCCAATATGACAGTAAATGTCCATCAAGAAGGAAGTGAAGACTGGACACAAGTGAACTGTCCGATGCAAGAACACAACAAGCCAAACATATCCTGTGTGTGCGCCAGTGTCTGGGTGTGTCTTGGCAAAACCTAGGTAAACTGTGATTAGCATTAAGGGTTGAGAAGCAGTACACCGAGAACAGGTCTGCCTTGCCAGGCCCACACAGCAAGAGTAAAACAGATCTGGAGATAGAGGGCTTGCACAACCGGGTGCCTGTGTGTGTGACAGTGTATTTGAGTGTGTTAAGAAAGAAAGAGGGGGGGGAAGTGTGCTACAGTGTGGCATCAAGTTATCCAGCCGGTTCCCTCACCATCCATTTACTTATTTTCAGTTCACAAGCTACATATACCAGTAATTAATCCTCAACCACTCAGCTGCTCAAGGATTAAGTTCCTACATGCCAAACTAACAATCGCATCAAGTCTAACCCAAAGAAAATCAAACCACTAACACGTGTCCCAAAAGCCCTGAAGTGATTGCGAGTCTATGTGAGGTATGATGAGCATCAAGCCTGAAGCAGGGAGGAAAAGACAGGAAGAGAGGACACCTTCTGATCGGCATCACCCCGCCTTTTGTCCTCCCTGGCCGGCCAGGAGACAAAGCCAAGTCAGGGAAAGGAGGAGGACGGTGATGATGCATCTGTCACCCACTGTGACTGACTGATCATCCTGACAATAGACAAAGCCCTGCCCCTCTCTGAGGCCACGTTTAAACGGGCTCAGTGCGGCTCTGAATAAAAAAGCTCACATCGAAACACCAGCAGACTATTCCCCATAAAATAAATAAACCCTGCCACTGTTCAGTGTCTTTCAGCAAACATGGTGTGCCTGCCTGCCTGGCAGGGTTAGCCGATTGGAAGCGGAGTAAACAGACAGCGCCCACATCGAGAAGAATTTCCCTAAAAATCTCAATAAGTATATGGGGGTCAAGTTTTGCCTTGAAGGTTCCCAATAGTATGATCTAATTTAGTAGTCCTCTCTGTCAAAGCGTGGTGCATCGGTAGAGGAAATAAAAAAGAATCAAGCCGCTCTCAAAAAAAACAAAACAAAAGAGAAAAATCACGGCGTTTCCTTGAAGTGATGCGATTGATAGCACACAAGCTAAAGTAGCTTCAGCTAACAATACTTTCTGTGCTAACGTAAACTGCCTCAATCACATTTCCAAATATTTGAGTCAAAGAACCTGTTTGAATTGCGAAATAATGTTAACTAGCAGATGTCCAAGTTTGTGCAACGTCACTTTAATACATCGGGAGGGATAACTAGCCCACTTGCTACTCACGGTTACCGCTAACGTTAGCAAGTTCAGTGCAAACTTGCGACAAGTAGTTGCCGTTAGCTAGCAAAATAAGCTAGCGAACAACGTTAACTTGCTTATGTTGATTTAGTTAGTTAACTCAGGTGGTTGGAAAGTGTATAACCCAACTAAAGTTGATTTTATTACATGTTCTGTGCCACCCAGCTCTGTCGCTGACTGATACTTGCGCTCGGAGATCCAACTACAGACTAACGTTATTTTCTGATACGCGAACAAAACTTGGCTTTGAAAAAAGTTGGATCAAAGCTAGCAAAGCTTGTGTTAGGGTTAGCCAGCCGCATATCTCCTCTCTCCCATGGTTCGGCTAAAAAAAATCAACAGTTGCTCACTCAGCATCTAAATGTAACACGTAGCTTAGCATTTATTGCATTCACAGCCAGCCCTACACCTAGATACACAGCCATTCCGGTCGGTTCCCAAACGTATTTTCTGTGCCGAGACAGCCAACTAGCATGCTAAGCTAGTTAGCAATCCTTCAAGCTAGCAGCCAAGACGGGTGCTCGGTGGAGACATCACCAGAGCAAACTGGATTACAGGACACCCTGGAAAAACAAAACAACTCGGCTGCCTTTGAAAGCCGACGTGAACTTACCATATTTTCTGGCCCACGTCAGGTACTACTGTTAGTCCAGGGATATTAGCCCATAAACGAGTTTCGCCAATTCCAAGGGGAAAAAATCAAGATTGAGTACTTATTTCGGCGTTCAGGCTGCTTGTTGCGCCTCCGCCAAGCTATGTGGTGCTAATGCTAAGCCAGCTAAAGCCAAGCTACACGTATCTCCTCCTCCAGAACATGGCGGGCAGAGTGG
>NTHP01000142.1:850385-886063 GCA_003416845.1 Oplegnathus fasciatus | reverse complement strand
AAAAAAAAGAATAAAAAGACTCTGCTAGTAATTGCTTCCATTCTCTTCTAATTATATTGATTTAGATTTTGCATCAACGCAGGTTTCTCTTCATGAATGTAGTGACTGTATGAGCTTTTGTGTCTGCTCCTGTATTGTTTTTTCTGTTTAAGTGTTGTCTTATCACCTGTTTTGGCCAGGTTTTTCCACTATGGACTTTAGGATAAAAAGATAAAGATAAAATAAGCATAAATTAGTGGTAAATAACTGGTGACCTCAGTGTTTTTGGAGGAGACAAATGAGCAGGAGTGCACTGAATGTATGCCAGCCCCAACAGCTGACAGCTGGGGAGTTAAAGGGGCGGCTTTGAGGACGAAAGGCCAAGACTGTTGGTCTCAACCCAAAGCTGGTCAAAATTGATTGTATGCAAAGAGCAATTTGTGACGTGAAGACACAAACACTGAGAGACAGGACTCAGGGAAGGCCGGATTATGTCCGGCTGTCTGTCAGTCTCCACTGTTGCTACTGTGAAGTTGCAACAATATGTCCAAAGCAGATGTTACTTCAAGTACCCTCACACGCACCACTCCGTTTTTTTTATCTGAAAAACATGGCGGCTTAAGAGGACAGTTTCTCCTAAACCATCCACCCATATGTTGTTAAATTAATTTTGAGAGGAAATGGATAATTACATTTCATTTTACATGCTCAAACCTAGATACTAAAAGTTTTTTATGAGGCTGAAACAGTTCTTAAGCAGCTGTTTGCAAGATTGTATTTAAAAATCTGAGCTCATGACCAGTCGTTTAACTACTCCTATCACCATTGGGTTCCCACACAAGTCTCTGGCACAAATTGTTTGAGATGAGAAATGATTTTAAACTTCTTTCTCTGTTTATTTCACAGTTACGGGGACCACGTTCAGCATTTCAAGGTGCTGCAGGATCGCTGTGGTCAGTACTATGTGTGGGACGAGCTCTTCTCCTCTCTGAATGAGCTGGTGGAGTTCTACCATAGCAACAGCATCGCTAAGGAGAGGACCGTCTTTCTGAGAGACCCCGAGCACTTTGCCAGGGTGAGTTTGTTTGTTTCATACGTGTTCCCAAAGAAAAGCTGGAGATAATGTGATATATTTAAAAAATGGCGAACATTTAGCTTGAGGTCATAGAACAATAGGACCTTTTTTTTCCATTGGAAGAGTAATATAATAACTGATAACTTGTCTCAATATCATCTTCACCAGTTTCCTCTTAGACTTTCTGTATACTGCGTCAAGTGTTGTTTCCCCCTAAAATATTCTGTAATTTTTAATTTGAGGAAATAGTTTTGAAGTTATTCCTGTTTTGAATTTAATCAAATTAGTTTTTCTTACTTCATATTCTTCAAACCACAGATCAGCATGAAGTCTCTTTTTGTCTAGCTTTCCAAGAAATCACCTAAACCCACGGCAGTGATGCACTATTTATTTTGCAACGTCAATTATAATTTCCTCTCTGAACCGTTTAAAACACATCTGTTCTTGTTGTCATCAGTCTCCGTCTCCTTCGTCTTCCTTCTTCTACTTAAGCCGCCAGAGATTTAGTGTCTGATGAGACAAAAAAGTGCATTTTGTTCAATCTCTTGTCAAATCAGTGTGTTTTTACAAACATAATAAGCTGCCCAGGTGTCCATATTTCATTTCGCTGTGACTTCGAGGCATAACCAGTTTTTTTAATGGAGCTGACAGCTATGGGAACACTCCATATGTTGGTGAAATTTCTGGAGCTGTGACTGTAGCAGCAGGGTTTGACGTAGAGGTTCAGCTTGTAATGAAAAATCACAGGACTGTCGTCGGTTTGGAGCAGAACCAAATCAGTCATCCTTGGCACCGAGCCAGAGGGAGGGAGCACCGCAGCACTAAAGAAAACTGATTTAAGAAGCAATTATTTACATTAGTCATGATTAAGTTGCACCATATCAAGACATATTCAGACACATAATGAGCCTGGTTGAAGTCTTTACTCTCATCTAAACCATTTATAAGCTAATCCTGTTTAGTAACTATCTAAAACACACTGTAAGTACACAATAATGCAGTGGTAGGACAACTAGGCGTATCCCAAAATTCACAATACTTTCTGTCAGGTTTGGTGAGAGAAAATATAAATGATAGGTAGTTCCCATGATGGTGTCATCACGGGAGAAGCCGTTGTTGTTCCCATTGTGAAGTCATTATGCAGGCCGGATCACATTGCATGTTAAGTATTCCTGGGAGTGGCAGGCGAGCCGCGCCCGCGGGCCAACCCTGTCGCTAAGGAGGGATGTGATCCACAGCGATCCTGACATGACAGCATGTTCGGATCACTGTAACACCGGCCGCGCGCTAATACTCATCACATCACACTCCCTCCTGAAGCCTGGCACCTGAGAACAGGCCGCCATTCATTAGGGAGCTGAACATCGATCACGGACAGCATGTCACATGTGAGGTGGTGTCAGGATCGGAAAAAGGTGCTGCATGCATTTGATTCACAATAGGCAGGAAAAACAAAAATCCAGCCATGACAGCTGGGATTCCTCAGAGTTTTCGGTTGGATTGTGCAGACATTCATGATCTCCAGAGGATGAATCCTAAAATCTCTGGTGATCCTCTGACTTTTCCTTTAGTGACACCACAAGGTTCACACCTGTGGCTCTGAGCAAAATACCTGAACAACTATTGGATGGATTGCCATGACATTCATGCCCCCCTCAGGATGAATTGTATTGATTTTGTTGCAGGCTTGTGACTACACAACCACTAGATAAACTGGTGGAGCTGTGGCAGCTGTGAGGATGTGGGTGGGGTAGCTAAGTGTGTACCGTTCCCCTTTCAATAAAGAGGAACAACCAGCCATTTAAAATGATCCAATAAACAAATAACAGAAGAGACACCAATGACTGCTAAGAGTAATATCAACATACTCTAATTCTCATGACCAATGAATTTTTAAATTTTTTCCCAATAATGATGGCAGTATATATTCTATATGGCATCGACATGAGCGTATTGCACTCAGCTCACTTTATGCTTCCTAGCTTGCTGAAGTCAAGGATTAACAGGATGTGACAAGTTACATTAAGGTCACATTACTCATTAGAGATGCATCTCATCATTTGTGGTGAATGGCCCACCGCTCTCGTATACTAGTAAACAAGATTAATAAAGAATGTCAAAATCTCACCAGTTTTTCAGCTCTCCTCCAAGTGTATCTGTTTCATATTCACTTTGATCACATGTCAAGATTTAAACTTTATCAATGTGAGCAAGGACAAAGGTTTGCCCATTTTCCACGTGGGTAAGGGTAATACTTGAAATTCAGTTGAAAAGCAGAACTGCGTTTTCAAAGATATAATTTGAATAGCAGAACAGATTTCAAATGAAAAAAAAAAGTTACCAAGTTGCTTGAGGTGTTTGTCTTCTGTTAAAAGTAGTTATAGAAGCATTTTAACACCCTCATTCAGAAGGCACCAGCCCAAAGCAACTCTAAAACAGATGAGAACAACTTTTTCTACGTCCATTTGATGGAAAATCAAAATCAGATCACCCGACTACCATGCAAAAAAAAAAAAAAGTAGGGTAGTGGTATTGGCATCTAAGGCGCTGGCATGCAGATAGCCTGCCACTGCTGCTTTGTGATATTTTTGAGGTGATCAGATCAGATAGGAAGTGAGGAGTTTACAGGCCAATGAGTCAGTGCTGTTAATAGAACTAAACTGACGGCAGAAATAACACATATGCACATATATCCTCCTGTGTCTAGATGGTACTATTTTTCAAGCAGGTATTGGTATTCTGGCAAGGCAGCATAATGTATTTCTTTCACTATTTCCCCCCCATATTCTGCTTTCAGTCAAAAGTGTGGAGCTGAGTGACTACAGTAATGCCTCTATAAAAATGAAATAGAAACAAAACCTTAAAGAATGGGCTCATAGTAGTAATTTAAAATGCATTACCTCTCGTGTATTTTAAAGAACATGGTAAATAAATGAATGAATGCATAGATGAATGTTTCTAATTTCAAAAAGAATGAAATATATAGCAAAATATCAATATTTTCGGGCCCACATCATCAGCGCCAGCAGCACTTGAAGAAACGTGTTGAGTACATAAGCCTGTCTGAATCTTATGTTCTATTGAAGATGATCCACATTTATTGATCTTTGTGATGTGTGAGCTTTACTTCAATAAGTCTGGACCTTCAGATGCAGGGAGCTATTCTTACCCCTCTCTTCGTATACCTCATATACTACTGTTGCGTAAGTGTAATGGAGTAAAGTGTGGCGGATTTGGGCCTTTCACCAATTTTTTTTCTTCTAAAACTTGATTGTAGAACTCAGATGGAGTTATTGCTATAAAACAGGGAATGATTTTTCTCATAATCTTCTTTCATTTGGAGACGGTTCGCTGAGCAGCCAGACTGCTGCGGTATCTCACCTGGTGGGGCGGGAGTCTTTCAGATGAGGTCACAGGTTTTGATCCTAAAAATAGTTTTTTGTTTCATGAAGCAGCGTCTCACAAATCTAGTCCTTGTTTAGTAACATCCTGCATCACACCTGAACAGTTTCATGCATGTTCTAAATCGCTGGGGATGTTGCACAGTATGTTCAGTCCTCTGAACAAACGCAGCTGGAGCAGGTGCAACTTAAGAATTTAGCTTTAGGGTGTTATGATGGTAGTTAAACTGAAGATAACGTCTCATGGGAGAGTGAAAAACTGTATGACCTAAATACTGTCACAATCTAAATCTCTTTAATGTGAGCAACTAACACATGAAAACAACAGTAGGTCTTTCTGAGCATTTAGTGTATGAAGCTTATGAAAAAGAAACTAGTAACTAAAGCTGTCAGACAAATGTAGTGGAGTAAAAAGTTTAATATTTGCCCATGAAATAAAGTGGGGTAGAAGTATAAAGCTGCATAGAATGGATATAAAGTACAGTACAAGTACCTCGAATTTGTACTTAAGTGTGGTACTTGAGTAAAACCACTTTGTTACATTCCACCTCTGATTTTCTAGTATTCACACACTAGTTAATGTAGCTGCACCACCACCACCTGTTCTCTGAGGAGCTGGTGTCACGACCTCTACATAATAGTAGCATAATAACAATCAACAGCTTCTTCCTCTGTCACTGGGTCTATTAATCCGCCACGACTACTGGCAAACTTAAGCAAAGTAACACATGTAAGAAATGTGAATACTGGATAAAAACACTCAGACAGACGTGCATTCTTTTCCTGTCTTATAAGCATTTACTGCTGTTATAAAACAGATTGAAGACAGTTACAGAATGTTTATGCTTGTTAATTTCGGTACTATTTTATACTCCATTTATTCTCTCCATCACATTGTAGTGTGATGATGTACAGAGTTAGTCAATTTGTTTTGTATCCTCCATGAATTAACATATATTTACAGTTATTGGTATCTCTTTTGTTTTTTTTTAATCAGAATCTTAAATGGCTGGTTGTTCCTCTTTAACAAAGGGAGAATGGTACTCACTTAGCTACCCTGCCCACATCCTCACAGCTGCTCCAGAGATTTAGCCAGTATTGTGTATTCATTAGCCTGCATCTAATCTTTAGGCTGCTGTTGCTCTATTACAGTAATAACACTCAATGCTGAATATGCTGGAAAGTATGTTTTACACGTGCTTTAATGCTTTCCAATTCACTTAACACTTACAAAGTGCTGCAACATGAAGCAACAGTAACAGGTCAACCCCATATGCAAAACATATGACTCTATTTTATGTATGTATAGTACTGTATGTACTGTGATTTGACCCAGCTCAGAACTAATGCTATTACATCAGGAATATACTGAGGTTCATCAGGGCAGTATTATTCTACATTATTCTGCCTCAGGTCTGAATGATGTGGTCTTAGGTCACCTTGCTGTTCTATGTTAATATTAAGGTCTAATAAGGGTTGCGTGCCAGGTGGGCCTTGTTTACATACATGACTGTACAGTACTAAAAATGTATTGTGTATCCACTATTGGGATGCAAATATTGTAATCTGGAGTCAGGGATCAGCAGTTAGTCTATAATAGCTACAAAGCTACATCTGTGGCTGATATGGAGAAAGCAGGAGTGCTGGAGAGATGGTAACATTTTCAAAAGACAAGAGATCAACCACCAATTACTTTGTCACAGCCTTCTCTTAATTCTCATATTGACTTCAAGATAATAGATCAAGATAATAACTGCAAACCTTAGTGACCACTGTAAGACTGCATACCATATTATTTATTTAGCTAGACAATAAGAGCAGCATTATAACTGACTTACTGAGATAGTTTGGGTGCAGATATGCAGGTGACATTATAGAACCTGTGGGTTTGTATATTGAATGCAAAGATAAACATTTGTTAGCTGATAAGAGTTACTTTGTGTTGGTCATACACAGTATCCTTGTATCATTCCAACATTAGCACACTAGCCGTGACTTCTCTTGTATCATAGGTCACCGTGCTGCTCTGTCATGGCCTTGAGATAATATGTATCTGCATCACAACACGCCCCATAGCTGAGGGTGGCGTGCTAAAGGTGCCGTGTTTACCTACATGGCTACGTAGCCTTAGAAAACATCTGTCATTCCACATCAGATCACAGCAGCTTAGTCATACCTTTATGTCTGTAGCCTTGTTTACTCTGCAACTGTTTTAAGGGGTAAATTGTACATTTTCTATTGTCTATTTTAACAATACAAATAGACAAGCATTTTGCAATGTCACCGTCTGCCAGAACAGAAAACCTGCTCTTCATGTGTAAGAAGTTACACTGATTGATTATGTCACAAGATATTGCTTTGTAGCTCTAAATCTACATCTTTTGCTACTTTTTTGAACATGATTTTTTCACTCATCTCAGCTTTGAATCACTCCACAATGGCCAGACTAACCTTGTTCCTATCATTTAAAGTTTTATTTTTTTCAGTGCATCATAAATAATGCATTTTATAAAATAATTTGTGCCTTTAATTTCTCCTGAATGTGTTTCTACAGCCTGTTTTTCATCTTTATTTTTAGTCTGGCAGCAGAACAAAGAGAACAAAGAGAGAAGACCATATAAACTCCATCCTACCTTTTCTTCATTAGCTTCTAAGATTTTTAGTATATCACGGTCTGCGATTCCAGTGAGCGCTCTTTGTTACGCTGTCGGTAGGTCAGCAGATTAAAAACACATTTGGCTTGGATCCAAACTGTCTGTGTGACTGTCATTTTATATAAAATCATGGTCAGCTGGTATCTGTGGGGCTTCGTCTTGGCCTTTGGCATCAACACAGCTCCGATGCCCACTGAATGTCTCTCACCGAGTATGTGTCTACAACGCAGTCTTCTCTCCATTAAGGTTTCACTTACGGAAATGATGATGTCGGGGAAGATAACAAGACAACTTCATTGCAGTAAACCTTTTCTCACCTCGTGCATCGTACCTAAATCCCCACCAAGCTATTCCGTAAATCCCCTCTCTGTCTTTGTAACCTTGTTATGTATGCTCTATGTGTATCTAAAATATTAATAGTATACCCACTTCTTCAGTTACCAGCACAGCATTCCATCTTCTCCTTTCACACAAGTGTTCGGCAGGGACACTAAAAGCACAAAAACACGAGGAAGAACGAGTCCTTATATCGCTCCCTTTAGACCTTTAGCTTAATAAATGAATGCATGAAAACAAGGTTATAGACATGTGTCATGAAAATACTGCCTTCAGCTGATTGCTCACTGTTTGACTCTTTTTTTCAATTCCTTTCCTCACATGATCACAGTTTCTTTTTGTTTTTGACTATATGGGTCAGTTTCACAGACATAAACGAAGTCTGTCGAGGACCGGCTTAATCCACGAGTCCATGCATCTCGTTGCAGCGCTTTTTGTGTTGTCCCTCCTATTGTGCGCTTTCCAAACTAATTCCACATCAGCTCATTACATGGCCCTAGATCGCTTCTTATCTCACCATGGCAGGATGGGAAATAATTCTGTCTTTTTTTCTTTTTTTTCCATTTCTCCCCACCCAATATATCCCTAATGTCCTTGTGTCTCGAAGCTTTCTCTTCAAACAAAAAGCCTGCTCATGCAAAACTTTGACTTCTTTTTGACACCTTGTCATTTTCAAGTGGAAACATAGTCAGTGTCAGAGGCAATCTTTTCTGCCTTAAATGCCCTGTGTGTGTGTGTGTGTGTGTGTGTGTGCGGAGACAAATCTAGTATAAAGCTGTAGTCCATTGATGTTGCAGAGTAATTTGTTCCACTGTCAGCGCTTGCTCTGGGTCGGAGCGGGCGCTGGAGAGGGCGATGATCACAAGGCAGCCGAGCGCAGCTGATATGGACGGACCATATTTCTCCTTCCAAACCGTTGCTCCTCACAAGCTGGCATGGAAAAATGAATGGGTTTTCCCTGTGCTGTCACACGCACACACACACACACACACACACATAGGCATACATGCACAAAATGCAGAATTGCAATTGCACACTCACAGACACCCGAGCAAATAGAGGCCTACACACACATACTTGCTAACACTCAAACACACAGGCACAGGGTGTACGTGCACACACACCAACACAAGGCCTAGACTAGATCAGCGAAACAATAAAAGATAAGTCCGTGAGGGTTTTATAGATTTGTGGGATTGATAGATTGTGTCTGTGTCTCCTAATCTTGCTGTCTGGTTTGTGTGTGTACCTGCCTCTGCCTGGATGCCATTATATTAGGGCTTGGTCCAAGACAAAACAGTCCACAGCAATAAAGTCTGGAATTGCAACCAAATACCTACACATACGCGTAAAAAAAAACAACAACATTGGTATTCCTTCCAGTCTCTCCGCTCCCTCCCAGTTCATATCACATCCACTTTTCTCTGTGGGAGTGCGACTGACAGCGAAGAGGTTAGTTAAGTTCAAGACGCTCTCCTTAAAATAGCCGCTTTTATTCTGCTGCTCTTAAACTGCTTTCACTTCACGAGTCAACAGAGATCTGAGGAGGCCGGCTATCAGGAGAGAAGAAAAACACTACTTCTGTGAACTCAAAGAAAAACACAGCGAGACAAAGAAAGCGCAGCATCTGCCGACTGAATTGAAAGCAGCTCACCTTGCCGTGAATCGCCGTCAAACATCGTAGTTTAACAGAGTGTTGTTTTTAGTAGGTGTGTGTGTGTGTTTAGGTGTGCACGCTTATCTCACCCTCACACACATCATGCTGGACTTACAACGCCTCTCTCTGTCTCGTCTACCTGTCTCTCTCACTGTCTTACTCTACTTCTCTTTTTCTCTCTCAAGTTACAGTTTTGTCATTTATTCTGTTTAAAGCTGCTCTGCCCTGATAAAAGCCCACGTGTAGAAAAATAACGAACAAAGCCTATGATGAGAAGAGCTGCGCGGCCTGATTTTCATGTTTCATAAAGATACATGTGGAGAAATTTTCATGGAATACACATCGTCTTTACCAGCCTAAACCACAAAGTGCAGCAGCAATCTAAAAGATCTTATTCTCTTATTAAAATCTGTTGTCAGGTGAGGATACATTGAAAATAAAGGTTAAAGAAATGTCTCAGGACAACAAGGGCAATTTATTGACGTCACGTTTCATAATTTCATGTCAGGAGTGGGAGTAGACAGCATGTCCAAATGCCAAGTACAGCTTTAAAGGTGTCACATGTTAATGTGAACCGGCTGTGACTTTTTTATGTGTCTACCTGTTCGTCTGGTCTGTCTGCCAACCTGCTCACCTCACTGACTCTGTCTGCCTGTCACTACCTGTCTGTGTGTCAGTATGTCACATGTTCAGACTCTACTCAGCAATGCAGGGATACTACATATGTTTTTCTTTGTGATTTGGTCAATCAGAATGTTATCATATCAAATGTCCCTGAAGTTACACATCCTTAAGAAATTTTTTTTTCTTATAAATGATTAATTTGACATTTTGGGAAATGCTGTTATTCGCTTTCTTGCCGAGAGTTCAATGAGAAGATTGATACCACTCTCGTGTCTGTGCGGTAAATATGAAGCCACAGCTGGCAGCCGCTTAGCTTAGCTTAGCACAAAGACTGGAAACAAGGGGAAACAGCTAGCCTGGCTCTGAAACAATCCAGCACATAATCCCCTGTGAAACCACAACTTGACCTTCTTTACACTTTGGTTTGGTACGTGTTATATGTGATAAAGTTTTGATTTGTGAGCTGCTGGTAGGCGGGTTTTGTTACATTTGGACAGCCAGGCTCGCTGTTTCCCCTTGTTTCCAGTCTTTGTGCTAAGCTAAGCTAATCGACCGCTGGTGGTAACATTTAACATCAAGAGTGGTATCAATCTTCTCATCTCAGTCTCAGTAAGAAAGCAAATAACAGTATTTCCCAAAATGTTGAACTGCTCCTTTAAACTCTGACCAGAGTGAAAGGCGTTAAAAAGAATATTTTTATATTAATATATATTTATAAACAATAAATCCAAACAAGCAATTTCTCTCGTCTGCATGAAATCCATCATCTTATATCAGAACTATGTATAACCTAGCTGTCACCTGCTCATGTCAGTCTTGTCTACAGAGTAATGTTCAGTAGGCAGAGTGTACAGACGTTTCCCCAGTCACACAGACTGAGCAGCAATGATGTTTATAAGATCAATCAGTAGAAAATATTATCAGTCATATCAGTATATTCTTCTTCTGTCTGTGTGCTGCTGTTTTGGTCAGACCTTTCTTGTCATATTAATATTTTATATGAATGGACTGACTGACCATGGTCTGGCTAAATAAATGTTAAATGAAAAATATAAATAAAATATATTTGTACTTTAAAGGAACGAAGACTACATCGTTTATCAAATGGACCCCAAGTAACTTAACCTGAAAAAAAGGGCTGCTTTTCAAACGCACTCAATCTGATTAAAACTCTTTGGAGCAAACTTCTGGGAATTCTTATTCTGTGTGGGAAAAAAACGTTTTTTGTGTTTTCTTTTGTTTTCTTTTAACAAAACCATAGAGGTAACAAATGCAGTGCTTCAAAGAAACACCACTCAGTTTAAAAATTCACCTACTGTATCATGGCTGTTGTTGTTGAGCTGAGAAAAACAACCATATTGACCACCATGAATTTTTCAATTCATTCAATGGGGAATTTTCCGAACCAACAAAAGAAGACCATGCTATCCTTCATTAGAGGATGGGCTTTTGAAGAATACTTGGATTTCTTATTTTCAATCCATGTTGGAAAAGTATCTGTGAAAAAGATTTATCTAATAAAAATAATAATAATAATAATATAAGAAGTAGAAGTAGCCTATAAAGCAGTAGACGTCTTTTTTCTCTTTGATTTCTAAATTCCCAGGACTTAAAATACATACTGAGTAAACTGCAAACTACTGCATAACTAAGTAAATTGCAAAAAACAATAAGTTAAGTTAGTCATTACAACAAATAAATGAAGCCGAGTTCAAACATTAGGCCTTTTGTTGACACCACCTCCTCTGAAGAAACTCTCAAACTCCGAATTCTTGTTAGCTTGCTCGTTGCAACACAGGAACACAGCACTCTCAGAGTGATTAGCTAAGTGTGTGATGACGGATTGATGACCTTTATTTCAAAATCTTTATCCTGTTGCTGTGGGCGTGACAGGGAGTGTCCAGAAAGATGTAGCCTAGACCGACCGATGCATTAAAGGAATAGTTTGACATTTTAGAAAACGTAACTTTTTATCTTGCCGAGAGTGAGATGAGAGGATCGATACCACTCTTATGTCTGTGCGGTAAATATGAAGCTACTGGGAACTGGGAATGAGGGGAAACAGCTAGCTCTACAGCAGTTTACCTCTGTTTCTAGTCTTTGTGATAAGCTAAGATAAGGAGCTGCTGGCTGTAGCTACATATTTAGCGGAGGCATACAGACATGAGGGTGGTATCAATCTTCTCATCTAACTCTTGGCAAGAAAGAAAATAAGCCTATTTCCCAAAATGACTAATTATTCATACAGCTCAAATCTCTTATAAAAGCCTATAAAATCATATAATTATTATGCAGCTTTGTTTTTTTGCTCATTTGCAAATGTTCTATGGCCTGGTACCAGTCCACAGCGCCGGGGTTGGGAACCACCGCCCTAATGTATTACTTTTTGAATGTTTCATTACATTATGTTTCGTAAATAGACCATTTTGAAGTAAGTGGTGTTCCCCTCAGTAAAGAGTTTGGCTCAGTTTTGTTGTTTGGACACGAACTGCATCAGAAATTGCAAAGCCAATTTTTCATTAACTCTCTGTTCTTCTCCTCCTCCACCCCTCTCCCCTTGTTTCTCTCTTTCCCTCCCACAGCGTCCCCATCATGCCCACGCTCTCTTCGACTTCACCCCCCACCACCCCTCCCAGCTACGCTTCCTGCGTGGTGACGTCATCGAACTCATTGACTGCTCCGATTCGCTGCGCTGGAGAGGCCGTTGCCATGGACATGTGGGCTACTTCCCCCCGGAGTACGTCCAGCCCATTTTCCACTGCCAGTGACCTGACGCGTCACTCAAATATGCAGCCACTCCCACAGGTTCATCAATGAGCCGTCGTGACCCCCACCCCCTCACACTGCTCCCCTGCTCTGCACCTGCCCATTCATTTTTGGAGCAGACAACTAATAGCTGCAACTGAACTGCTCATTATGTAACTGACTCCTCCCATTTCCACCTTGATGCCACCTGTCAGTCACAAGCCGTGCCCAATCAGCTGCTACAGGCTCATCAATCACTTCCACCTGATCCCACTACTCCACTTCTCTTTAAACATGTAAAAAAAACATAAGATAATGGACCTAGACACTGTGGAGAACTCACATACATATACACACAGACATACTCCCAGGCATAATCATTTATTATAGCTTATCAGCACTGGTGCAGGCTAAATAAAAGCAACACACACACACTAATACTAACCTGATGAAAAAAAACACAAACGAGCGTGTGACCCATGGGAGGTGGTGGAGGAAGGTTTTCTCTGCTGCAGATGAGCCAGGATTTGCTCCAGTATTTTCCCCACCATTCCCACGAGGAGATCCGGTGAGCTGGGCAGAGAGACACAGAGAGTCATTGTGTTGTGAATATTTGGGCCAGACACTCTGAGGATACTGACACAGCAGATTCCTCTCCTCGCTGGGCTGGTGTGTATGTGTGTGTGTGTGTGTGTGTGGAGGGGTTTGAGTGTAAAAGGTGGGTCTGAACTCACGTAAATCTGAAAACTTTATGTATGTGTGTTTATTGTGTGCTAATGGGAAAGTGCATGCATGTGTGTATGAGTTGGTGATGTGTGTGTGTGTGTGTGTGTGTGCCCTGTGCTCTGTAAAGGAGGTTACTGTGTTTAAGTGACCAGTGAGATGAACGCCGCCCAGACGACGCTTTGTTTTAAAATACACAGCTTAAAATGTAATACGCTCAACTCAATTTATGGATCATTTGTTTGTTTCTATGTATTTATTCTTATTCATGTGTAATCTTAAAATGCATATATTACAAGTAAGATTAAACATTGTAAAAAGGTTTTGTTCCTGCTGCAACAGATAGTTTAAGTAAACCACATTTTATGTGATTAACTGTAAGAGCTTGAACCGGTCTTCCTTAACCTGTAATGACAAATCATTTAAATAAAGTGATACATTTACCTCTTTGAACTTGAAGCTCGGACATTATTGTTCAATAACATTTCCATTTCTGTTATATGAGTTCGATACAAAATGCACTTTGTGAAAGAAGACTTCAGCTGTGAAATAAGTTATCGACTAGAAACACTGACACAAGGGTGAGTTATTTGAGGTTCCACTTGATGGTATGTGAGAACAGTAGGTCCATCATATTTCTGCAGTTTCAAATTATGGTCACTGTTCCTCTTTGTTGATGCAGTTTGTCTGTGTCTGTCAAAAGTTGCTGACCTCAGCAGTTTTGTAGGTTTCATTTTTTTATTTTTTAAACCTTTGCATCTGCAGTTTTAGCCTGGTTCTATACCTCTGAATCGCAGCCCACATTTCTGATTTTTCGTGAAACAATGTGGCAATTCACTATGATTATCCTAACCATTACACAGAGTTGCACTTTGTGACACATGCAGTCCATTTTCTTGCATTTCATGTCACAGAATGAAATTGCACAGCCATTTAATTTCATGTGTAAGTTACAATTATATGATATTTGACACTTTGTGCCACAAAATGCAGGCTAATAGCATAGAANNGGTGTGTGAGAGCAACGCCACAGTTTGTAGTCTAGCAGTGTGATAATGTACTAATATGGTGCTGAAACAGGCTAAAATAATAACTTATAGATTTTCAAACACAGTGCATGAGTGTTTCTACTGGCTGACAGAGCACATCTGCCCGGTCAAAGCTGAACAAAGGTGAACTCTGACAAGCCGGCTGGAGCAGCTCGAAAAAGAAAACGCATGCTTGGATTCATCCGTCCTGCTGGCTTCAATAGAAGTGAACGGGAAATGGAGCGAATATTCGTGGGATGGAAGTTTAGTGTGACCATACCTTCACTGTATGCACAAGGTGCCCACCAAGTGTTACGACTGTGCAGAAACGATACTGGTCAACTTAGACAAAAATTAATCAACAGCTACTTTAATAACTGATTAATCATTAAAGTAATTTATTGAGCAAAAATGACCATTTCTGCTGGTTCCAGCTTCTCAACTTCTCTCTATTTTATATCATTGTAAATTGAATGTCTTTGCATTCTGTAGGGTTAGGTGGATGACACAACAATTTGCAGACATCACCTTTGGCTCTGTGAACTTGTGATGAGAATTTTCCACTGTTTTCTACCATTTTATAGAGTAAATGATTAAAATATTAAAATAAATAAAATATACACTAGTGAACAGTTTAATTGATGATGAAAATAATAATTACTTGCAGCCCTACACACAGTTCTTACCAAGTACCACTGAAGTGCCTTTAATGCTGTTTTCCAACATTAATATGGTAATAATATTGTAGTGTGTGACATACTAAGTTTTAATATCTCATTGTACATGCCAGGAGAAATCTCATTGGCAGGTCAGCCAGAGGTCTGCGTGTGTTTATGTGTGCGTGACTGAACAGCACTTTTAACTGGCGACAGACACACACACACAGACAATATATATGTCATTATGGATGACAGTTGACTGGTGCTATGCAGGGAATGCAGCGCTGCTGCTCTCACTAGGATGCGATGCTTGAAATGAAGCAGCAAACAGGGTTAGATCCCATAATTCCCCTGGACCGAATCACTTCTGTTCTATTTTCTTCCACTCTTTTGTCTGTTTTTCTTTCACTCTTTTCTTTTTTAACAAACCACCTTATTCATTCCTCCTGACAGAGTCACCTCTGGCTTGCCAATGACAGTTAGTCAATAAACCGCCGGCATCCAGCAGGGGAGAAGAAGAAAGGAGTTAAAGGTGTACCAGAAATAGTACCGCTGTTTTCTTCCTCTGTTCTTTTTCAAAACCGCTGAGTCACTTTGAAGTGTGTGTGCGCGGTAGATAGAGCCGTGGCATGTGTGAGTGTGTGTGTGTGTGACACAGTCCACACATTTATTATGACGTATTTGTGTCACTGTGACGCTAGAAGTGAGACAGCGTAAGAATACTAAATGTCGCTGACACGCTGTCACAAAGGAAAAAAAAACGCAGTGTGAAAGAGTGACAGATGAGAGAAAGAAAGAGAGACAGACAGACAGAGACAAACAGGAGGAAAGTGAGGTGGAGTTATGAGATGGCAGCGAAACGAGACAGGATAGAGAATAAAAGCATGTTCGCGAGTGAAAATGGGGAACAGTGAGAGACAGAAACAGAGAGGAAGAAGCAGAGCGCTGATGAACGATGGGCGAGGAAGCAGTGTGTCGACTACACAAATGAGAGTGACAGTAAAAGAGCAGGCGGCGGGGGAAGGTGTGTGAGCTGTGGCATCAGTAATATTCATAGGCGTTAGAAGCAAACACAACCAAACAGTTAAACCAGTTTGACTGACTGACTGCCTCTGGCTGTTTAGGCAGAAGTGAAAGGAGAAAGCCTGCAAACCAGCAGAACAGTTGATCAGATAATTGGTCATATATTACCAATCAGCAAGTCAATAAATCAAAAGATGAGGTGGGCAGTCGATGAGTCAGCAAGATGCCGGTTTCACTCGGTTATTCATTGATCATGTGATCAGCAGTGACAGCCAGACAAAGAGAGAGAGAGAGAGAGAGCGTTGGGGGTATCTAAAGGTGTCAGGACCCCCGCTGTGCCGATGCAGCGTCCCGTAGAAGCGAGGAGGCTGCATTTCTGATGCAGTGCCGTTGTCAGTCTGAACACACTCCTCTGAGCTTTGTAGGAAGTCTTTCAAGTCAGTCAGTCCACACCTGTTATGGTAAATCCTGGAGCCCGAGTTCCTCGTGCCAACCTGAATAAGAGGCAATAGGTCCTTTGATGTTTCTTAACACAAAACAGAGATTTGCATTGAATTATTTGATTAGAAGCGGGTTCTAGCCTCATTAATATGGCACATCAGCAAAAAACTAACACCCCATTATTGTGTTCTGTTACTTGAACAAACATTTACCACCACTTTCCTTTTGTTTTCCCTTTTTCCCCCTTAGCCCAACAACACATCTTAGGTAATCACAGTGAATGAATAATTGATGTGCATGTAGACATACTGACTGATGAACACCTCACAGTGAGCAGCAGGCTGTAATACCTCCCTACTGCAAAGTAACAGCCATGTCACCCTTCAGCCTTCACTGTAACCTCTTTCTCTCCCGCTGTCTTTTAGAGCATCTAATGAGTTGTGATTACATCACACGCAACTGCAAAGATCAAACATCATCGTATACTGATAATCAGGTGGGGTGCAGTGATCGTACCTCTTTAAAGTTTAAATAAGGTTATTAAAATATGTTTTACAACCTTGAGGCTTTGTGTTTGATGTGGCTGCTGTCCTTGTGATGACTTGTCTTTTATTGTGAAGCGTTGCGTAAATTTAACTGTAATTACCTGCTTAGTATTATCAAGTGTGGGGATTTAGTTGAAGCTCTTAGTATTAGTATTTGAGTGTTGCTCGGTCCCTACAGAACATCAAACTCATGCTAAAGGGTTCAAAGGTCAGTCGTGATGCCCTGGACAGGTGGACGTGTAGTTTCTGGTTTAAGACACTGTACTTTCTTATGGTTATTTTTAAGAAAATGAAAAGTAGCCTATGGCCCGTTCCCTCCAGTTAATGTTTTTTTAGATCCCATTAATCCCATCCTAATCTCTTCATCTTGTTTTTGCCTTTCTATAAAGTAATTATGTGCTTCATTTTGATCTTTTCCAAACACAGGTTGGGGCTCTCCCCTCCTGGCAGGAGCGTTCAGAAACATGACTGAACAGGTAAGACAGCTCAGTGCAGTTACGGATGATCTGCTTGATGGTTTTCAGGTGAAGTCTCATCTGAATGGCGAACTGGCAAGATAATGATTTATTGGGGGTTTTATTTTGAAAAGGGAGGGATGGCCTCGTTAACCACTTCATTTCTCCAGTCAAACACACATCTCTGTTTCTCGCTACACAACACACACTGATGCGAAGCCCTATCGGTCACGTGACAAAGGTGTGCATGTTTCTGTATGTGTGGGTGGGTGTTCTGCCTGTCAGGGTCACACCTGTCGGGCGGTGCCGTCGGTGTTACTCTCTCACTCTCTCGCTCTCGCTCCGGCCGGTCAGGTCCTTCACTTGGTAACGGGAATGACAATGGCTGAGTGTTAATGCACCATGGCCGGTCAAAGGAATGACAAGGCTGACCGAAGAAGGGAACAACATGAAGTTAAGTCTAACAAGTCCGGAGCTAAACTGCTCAGCTGTTTAACCCTCAGAGGACGAATTAAAACGCTTTCTTCACACAAACTCTGGAGAGGTTTAGGACAAGAACTGTCCCGTGAAACTTAGTACTTTTAAAGTTTTAGTGTTGTTTCTTCTGAAGTATTTTGCGCTCGAGACATGGCTCTGTCACAAATACAGTGCCTGGACGATAACCACGTGAACCCTCGTACGAACGAGTCCAAACCGGAGTTCCTCTACTGCGAAGACCAGCGGCTCGCGCTGGAGGCTCTCCTCCGGGATGGTCGCGAGGCGTTTTTTAAGTTCTTGGAGGCTCGCGGCCTGCGGGGTTTCCTCTCGGACCCGGAGCTGGAAACTCTCGCCGGGACGGTGGAGCCCTATGACCCGGGCTCGGAGCTCTTCCCGGGGAGTGCCGAGGACGACGAGCCCCCGCTGTCACTGCACTACTGGCCCGAGCTGTCGGACAAGTCCATCCCGCAGATGGACCTGGGCTGGCCGGACAGCGATGCTTACCGCGGGGTGACGCGCACCACCGTGTACTCGCAGCCACCGCTGGATGGTCAAGCGCACATCAAAGAAATTGTTAGAAAAATGATTGCGCAGGCGCAAAAGGTATGTTGGGCCACTAATGGACAAAATTATACACTTAGGTGTTAATGTATTTCAGCAGTTGAAGTTGAAGCCATAATTTCACTTTTGAATTAAATTAGGCTCCTACAATTAACATATGAAGTAGGCTAACTACCTCCAATTAACGTATAAGTTTTGCCTTATTTGAAGTACTTGAAACTATTAATCTGTTTAACTTGCTTGTCTAACTAGCTTGTTTGTATCTGTATCTGTGCTCTGCTGTGTTGCTTCTGCATCATGATGTTGGTTTCCAATCATTTATAAAATCTTACAAGCTTCTTAAATAGCCGAATGGCTTCTATATTTGAGGATTTACTAGCTCCCCATTTCTCTGACCTGCTGTACCCATTCAAAAGATTAACTCCAATGTTGACATAATGTTGCCATGAGCAGCCATGGGTCTCTGAGTGTGAGGTCAGAGTACAGACTGAGGACCAAAAGAGACAATCAAGAGTAAAGGGCAACTTGATTAAGCTGCTTTATCAGGGAAAAGAAGTGCCTCAGACTTTAACTGTGCCACCAGCAGCACAGGAGCATGTGTGTTATGTCGGATATTTGCACGAGTATGTGCTTTACTGCCAGGGGTGCATGTGTGTGAGTGAGTGCTTCTGTCTGCTCATGCAGCTGACTCATCTGAAGGCACAAGTTTATGACATGTTTTATTTCTTGGCAGCTGTTCTCAGTGGCCTGTGTTATTTGACTGAAACATCCTACGGGCAATTTCCTGAAAAGTTTCCGACAGAAAAAGAGATATATGGGTCACATATGTGGGGGAGAACACGGATAACTTCCTTTAATTCTTGTCTTCAGAGTTTTTGCACAGGAAAACTTGTGTGATGGTATTTTACTCAAACCTGTGGAACAGCTTGAATCTTATTGGTTTTGGCAGAAAAGGATAAACACTGTGTAATGTTTGCATGTACACGTATTCTCACAGTGACCTCGAGCCTGAGGCCTGCATTGTAATAAAGTCTCTGTGTGCATAAACGACATATGTGTTCATTTGTGCAAGAGTTTTTTCCACGTGTGTGATGCAGGTTGTGTGTATTTGTCTCATTTTGTCTCCAGGTAATAGCGGTGGTAATGGATGTCTTCACTGATGTCGATATATTCAGAGATTTGCTAGATGCTGGTTTCAAGAGGAGAGTTTCCGTCTACATCCTGTTGGAACGTGCAATGCTACCTCATTTCCTGTCCATGTGTCAGAGGGCCAACATGCATGCCGGACACCTCAAGGTGAGCCAGTGTCACCCACTTGTTCATTTTGCACAGCTGTCTGATGTTTAGCAGTCAGAGTCAGAAAATCTCAGTCCACCATTATCCATCTAGGGAGTCAGTGTGTGCTTAGTAAATTCCATTTCAATTTTCTAATTAGATTTTTATGTTTCTTTTGCACAAGTGAAAATTGTGACCTGATGGTTAAAAACATTAACAGCCGTCCTCTGGGAAACATACCCAAATTTCACGGCACTCTAGCCAGTAGTTGTTCAGATATTGTGCTCTCTAAACCACAAAGTTAGACAACCAATATCGCCGTTTGAAGGCTCCACCAAGGCGACAATAAGTCATGATAACCAGAGTAATAAGCTGACATCAAATGAACGTTCATTATTAATTGTGTGAGAGCAAAATGTTGTAGTCCCTTCAAAGAGAGTAAATGTTTCACTAATGGAGAGGCAATCTTTGACCTTTGGATAGTGGGGGGAATTTTCAGATCACCAAATTTTGAGATTGACGTACATCTGTAAGCTACAGTTAAGTAGAACACAGGAAGTGCAAATTATCTTTTGGAAGAAAGACAAGCAATTGAAGTCAAGTGATTTTCGTTATGCATGGATAAGTGAAAGCACATGCCATCTCCTCCCTTTCTCTTTCTCTCTCTCTCTCTCTCACGCACACACGCACACACACAACCAGCAAACCCTTCCAGCTGGCACTGTACCACAGATGAATCTTTTACCTCGTCGTGTCTACCTTCAGTGTTTCATTCCCTAATTGGCTGGTTACCATGAAAAACACCAGTTATAAAACACATTTTGTTCCAGTTGGGACATGTAAAAAGTGAGTTGCAGGGAAATACAACTGTATCATCAGTGAATAGTATTTTTGAGACATAAATCTTTTGATCAAGCTGCCAAGCCATCAGACATGACAGCTTTGACTCAAGTCAGCGAATGGCAACATCTCAGGTGACCAGTAGATGATAGACCTTTTATGGTTAGCATCTAACAGAAGTCGGAGTTTACCTGCCTGCTTCTGTGTTCCTCCTTCCTCTACAGAGATGATTTAGGAAATCCAACATACAGCAGAAGCAGTGTTGGATAATTTCTACAAAGGCTCCCAATGTGTTTAACTAATTATGTTCAAAGTGATGTTTACTGTTGAGGTATACGGTGGTTTAGATCAGTTTTTGGCAGGCAGGAGTGAGACATTAAAGATGCAGAAAGCCGCATTTAGGAGATCTCAAGAGATGTTAATAGAAACGCACACATGAACACAAGGTATCTGCACACAAATGCATAGGTGTGTGGACAGACATATGGGCACACACACACATACAGATCATACAGCTGTACAAGAACAGGCACATACACACACACACACATACACACACATACACTCTCCACTGCTAGTTTATGCCTTGGAGGAAGTAAAGTGAAACGCAAAGGCAGTAACAGCCTGACAGACTTCCAGTACCATCTGTATCTGGATTATAAGCAAAACAGCAGAAAATGTCACAGTCTCATGTGGCAGTTTGTGCTTTATAAGCATAAGCATATGACAGTTACACATGACTGAGGAGGCTGTTTTAGCTCAGCTCTTTTCTACCTGTTTTATTCTCTTGGCGACTGCCTGCTTTTATAATATAATATCTGGAATTTTGTTGTTTTTGCTTACATTCTTAGGGATGTCTCGATCATGTTTTCTGGCCCTGAATCCAAGTACAGAGTGCAAACCTGCCTACAGTGATACAGCTGCGCAGTGCACACTTAGCCTCAAGTTGCCCTTCATTTAAATCAGTCAAATATTTGATAGCAGGATGGCTATACGTAAAGAAAACACAGCCTGTGTCACAGCTTTCCTGTCCTTTGTACACTAGTCTGTAGTGTTTTCCATTGAGTGTCAGTGTGGATCTGTTTTGACAGGAAGCTTTGAGCGGGATTTTAGTTCACATGCAACCAACAGCAGCACAGGTGTACCACTCAGGCATGGTTCACCTTAGAAATGTTGCAGGAATACACGCAAAGCCGTCGTTATTTTAACCCAAACCGACTCTCCTCGCATCACATATTGACGCTTGTTGTCAGAGTGAAGATCGTTAATTGAAGCAGCTGGCTGATATTTATTTTTTTAATGCCGCTGTGTGTGGTTCACTTGCTCACAACGCTGTGTAACAAATGGATCTGGTGTTTTAATGGAGCTCAATGAGGTGTGTTTGACAGCTGGCACACTTAGAGCACAGTTGGCTGCAACAATTCTATGTATCCATATCTTGGTCATATACGCTGCTGTTTTGATTCAGTGGGGAGCAGAGCCTGATCTGCCAAAGAAAACTGTATAACCATTTATGCTATAAATGGTCCTGTATCCTTCAAGATTAGTCTCTGACAGAAGCCCATCACTGTGGTTACTGTGTGGCATCCCAGACATCCCAGGCTGTACAAGTGGCAATCATGACCAGGAACAGTGATGAGCAGCTAACGCAAAATCTCCCAAAGCGAGGAGTCCATTGGGGGAGCCGAGCCTGGGCTGTTGAATGAGATGATGATTGACAGGAAGAGGAGAAGACAGGTGTGACAGCTTGAGGACAGCTTGAATTTTTACTGTAAGCTGTAACTGACAAGAGGGTGTAGGTAGGTGGAGGAGTGGATAGACAGGATGGGAGGAGGAGCAGATGAGTGGCGAGATGAGTATGCAGGTAAAGAGGCGCCGGATTCTTCTTACTCCTCAGTCGTCTGAGACAGTTTCTGGATGAGTTACAACTCTATAACAGTGACCCTGTCAGATTTGGAGTGAGAGCTACCGTACACTTTGCGATCAAAGCTTGTCTGATGGTTTTATTTTCACATAAAGTTCTTTCTAGGACAGCTTAATCACTCATCTTCCACAGAGCTGATGACACACGCAATGCTGATTTTATCTTTTCAGTAAGCCAAAGGAATGTACCGAGGGACAGAGAAAGTTAAGGGTGGAACCAAAGGAGGGAGGAAAACAAGAGTTTCTACTGTGAGACATGCCACGCCAAGAATAATATGCTGCATCAGGACAACTGGTTATATTCCCGCCGTTCCTGGCAGGATATGACTGATGACTTATCGGACCAATAAGAAGAGTAGCAGGGTCGCACCACACAGAATCCCTGCCCCTAGAACATTTGTCCTTTTAATGACCAAACTCAGAGAAACTGAGAAGTGCAAACTGCGACTTTTCTTTGCATTTCACATTGTAGCTCTTTGCCATATTTTGGAATGATAGTAATTTTGGGTTGCAGTTTTTGTTGGATGGTTTGCGTTCCCACAATTCTTTGCACCTTTGTTAACGCACAAAATTAACCCCATACGTAAGGCCTATCATTTACATCTTGCAGGACTTCTATATGTACCATTGACTGATCACCAACATAAACAAAACACCTCGTAAACACCTGCATCACGTGATATTTCCTGACTGTTTCCAAGTTTACCACCTGAACACTCCACTAAACAACTGTGGACAAGCAATGGACTATGGGATACTGAGGGCCGCAGTAGATGCATCAAAAAAGAGCAGCATATCTCTGTGGCATAAGCTTTAGAAATGTGGACTTGGGTGGGAAATTGGGATGTAGTTTTTATATTTTCAAGATTTATTAAAAGCAGATATTGGTACAGCTGAAAGAAAGAAAGGAGAAAGCAAAGAAGAGAGGGAGGAAGGATGAAACATAGAAATAAGAAGTGAGTCAGATTGAGAGAACTGAGAAAAACTTGTTAGCAAAAGTGTTTAGCTTGAGCTACCTTTCATGTGTAATCTCTTATCTGAAACGTTGTTACACTCTTTTATGACCACAACACCGTATACTGCACCACCCATTTATTATCATTATCATATAAGGTAAATGTTAAAACTGCCGCTCATTAAATGTATTACTATTCAGCCTGTCAGAGTGGCTATGTTTACATGTGTGCTATGCAACAACAAAAAACAACACAACCACAGCTTTCTTTGCATTCAAATGCAGGAAACATCTGAAGTGGGCAGAAAACTGAGCTCTGCGGGACGCCGTAGTATTTTTTACAGTATACATTGTGGGGGGGGTTTTTCAGACAGCGTTGAGCAAAACAGGCAAGTTCTAACAAAGACCTACAAAGTGTAGTCAAGATAATCTATGAGAACTGTGTGATCCATGGTGTCAAATGCAGCACTCAAATCAAGTAAAGACAAGACAGAGATTAAATCAGAATCCACAGCAATTAACATGATGTTGGTTGTGCAATATTTAATCACAGTACTTACATTGGATGTGGTATTTGTAATTTCTCAGCAGTTTGAAAGAACTGAGCAATTTACTTAAATTATGGGCAGCAAGTGGCACATTACTGCTCCTACTGTCTATGTATGGCTGTAGGGTTTTTATTAAGAAGTACTCATATGTATAACAAGCAGTTGTGGGTTGCACATAAAGACTACAGTTTGTTTAAACTTCTATTTTATACATTAGATGTGCACTTGAAAACGTGCCTACCGACATTATTATTATTATTATCATTATTATTATTATTATTATTATTATCATTATTATTATTATTATTATTATTATTATTATTATTATTATTATTATTATTATTATCATTGTTATTGCTTTCTTTAAGAATTTAATCACATTACAGTTACTGTTACATGAAAGTACAAGATGAAGTAAGTGCTGTTGTTGTTTACAACCTTTCATCATGCAGGTCCCAGATAAAGTTAGTTCTGAATCTGGAGATGGTATGACATTTATACTCTTTGTGTGTGTTACAGCACCTTCGTGTACGCTGCACAGAAGGAGTAGAGTTCTACACTCGGTCCTCCACCAAGGTCAGAGGGCGGATGGGACACAGATTCATGTTCATTGATGGAGACAAAGCTGTGTCTGGGTCGTACAGGTCAGTGCACTTTATATGTGTGTGAGAGTGTGAGAAAGAGATACAGTCTGTGAAAGAAACAGATTATCTCTGTGTGCTCCACCTGTCTTTGTTTCTATGAGTGTGGCAGGGAGAGATACAAATAAAGAATGCACTGTGTCTATCAATGTTCAGTAGCATTCTCTACATACTAGACAAACAGGTTGTAAATGTATCTAATGTGCAAGAGAAATAAACGCGTTTACAGTACAGTCCCTAAGAAACCAGACTACGAGACATTTACTTTTGGCTCAGGTTGAGTTGAGGCTGTTACCATCCACATCAGATGAGCTGTGTAGGAATTGTAGCCATTTTGTACATAGTTGCCTCAGTTGTCTGCCTGGTTCAGTTATTGTTGTTTACTTTGTCTATGTACTGTATATTTTCAATTTGGTGTACATTAAAGTAGTCTAACATTGTATTTGCTGTGTGTTCTGTAGTTTCACTTGGATGTCATCACGGCTAGAGAGAAATCTCGTCACCGTGGTTACAGGCCAGGCAGTGGATGCCTTCGACAGGCTGTATCGCTTCCTCTACGCGACCTCCAGCTCAGTTGACCTCCGGCAGGTCGCCACGGACGCTGAACCTGAACTGGAGCCCCTCCCACAGCCGGCCACAGTGGCCCCTCCTTCTGCTGCTCTTGCTAGGAAACTGTACAACCCCAAATATGCCCTGGTTGCTTTAGGCAACCCCAGCCTCAGTCCCACCTCTTCTCCTGGACACAGCAGCCCCAAAGAGACCCCAAATCCAGAGGTCCCAGATACCAAGAAGAGGAGGCGGAGGAGGGCTAGTAAAGAAGCCATACAGGAGGCTCCTCCCATCCACCCCGGGCTCACCAATCTAGAGAAAGCGTGCTTGATGTCATACCTGCCCACCTGGCCAGAACCTGACCCCCCCAGTGACGTAATTGGGTTCATTAACATTCGGGATTCCAGGAAACCAACTCAGGTCCACCTACAGAGATCTGAGATGTTTGAAACCAGCCAAGCGATCAGGTTTAGCAGTCCATTCACCATGCCTGAGAAAACCCTGCCAGAGGTCGCCAAGCCCAGACAGCTCACTGCTGAACATGAGGAGATGAATAAACTCCAACCAGCGCAAGATAAAACCAAGGCTAAAGAGTCGGCAGTAGACAGAGCTCAGCCAACACAACTCAATGCAGGGCCCGGTGACATCAAAAGTAAAGCACCTGAACAGAACTCACCTGCATCTGGACCAAAGTGTGGATCTGACAAAGACACTCCTAAGACTCTCAAAACTGAGAATAAACTGCATTCAAACACACCCACCAACCAAGATGCAGGCCACAACACCACACCTCACCTCAATGCACACGCACCCCCCCAATCCAGCAGCAAAGTATCCACTCCTAACACTGGGAGGCCCTCACACACCACACAAACTGTCACCACAACCAACTCCCTCCCCGGATCAAACACTAAAAAAGAAGCAGAAACTTGTTTAAACACGCAACGTGCTGTTGTGTACAGGACATACACCCCGGAGTCGAACAGTACACAAACCGCACACCTGCATGCTCCCACTGACTCAAAAACAGAAGAAGACACACAAACAAAGACACTGCTCCCATACACAGATTCACACACACACACTGTTCACACGCAGCCACAAAACTCCACTGAAATGACTCCTAACATCCAGACTCCCTCCCTCAACAGCCACGTGTCCCCCTCCTCTACCTCTGCCATGTGCCCTGTCAGCTCCACCTCTGTTTCTCAAAATAACCACGTCTCCATTACTACAAGCACGACTACCAGTGCCTGTGCTCCTTTGTCCTCTATCAGCTCCTCTCCTTCCCTTCTTCCTCTTACCTCTCCTTCTGCAACTCTTAATCCTCCCCTCCCTTCTTCCTCAAAATCCTCACCTTTGACCTCAGCTCCTCCCATCCCTAAACCTCGTACTATCCAGCTGGTTATCAAAGACGGCGTCACCAGCGATGGCCAGAAGTTGCCGGAGTTCAGTGTCGCCCGGAGGCCTGAGACCACCACAGGGCCGCTCGTGGTCCACAGTGATCTCGCTGTAGCAACTGTAGTGCAGACATCGCCGGAAAAAGAGCCTGAGACTGTCCCAGAACAGCAGAACAAGAGTGGAAGCAAAACAGGAGCAAAAAAGGATGCAGAGAACACAGGAAATATCGGAGACGCTCCACAGCAAAAACAGAGCGGGACTTCCCAAGAGACAAAGAATGAGGAAGCAGTTGGACTTCATGATGACAGAGCAAGCGTGCAATCGGTTGCTGGAACTAACCTAGAAGCCCAGTCAGATGTTTTAATTACTGATGCACCTTTGACGTCAATAGACTGCAAATTAACCCCACAGGAGGAGACCAAGGCCCCAGAAAAGACCCTAACAGGCTGTGAGTTTGCTGAAGTGCCAAATGAAAAAAATAAGGATGTGACGCAACGCAAAACGTACCACGCAAGAGCGCAGGAACTTCAGCGAATATCATATTGTGAGTCGACTCCAGAGGATATAGGTGTATTAGAGACTGTGTACTATATAAAAGCTCCAACACACACTCCTGTTTCTGCCACACACAACCCACACATATCCAAAGACAGTGCTGGTGATAGCGCACTAAGACCTAAAGCACAGGTAAGCACACACACACCTGAAAAACCCCTGCGCTTACGTCTCTCTGACACGCACATGCCAGACTTGCGTTCGCCCACACCTGAGAGAGAATCGCGGTCACTCACAGCTCTCATGCGTACTCCGACTCCAGACGGATTTCTTCCACGCACGCCCACCCCAGACTCGCGAACGCACACACCGGATCCACGGTCACACACGCCAGACTTTCGGACACCTACGCCCGACGTTAGCGACGGGTACATCTCACCTCTCTCCACCACCTCAGAGGAGTATTATGAATGTAGCGACTCTCCTTACCACGAGCCTGGTTTTGACCGAGCAGCTTACCACAACCACGGGACAACAGAGGATCATGTTAGCTTCACACACACAAATACTCCTCCTAATACTACAACCATCACCACCAGTCCTGCATACATGAATTATAACACTCGTGCTGCTACGTTAGGCACTACAGACAAGAATACCTCTAGCAGTGAAACACAGAGTTTGTCTGGGCCCGCTAGAGTCTCCTCTTCGTCTCCTTTGCTTGAGAAGAAAGTGAAAATGGGGGAGGAGGTTGAATCCACAAATGAAGAAAATGGGAGAGAGGAGGATGAAAAGGGGAGGAAACTGAATGCGGCAGAGAGGACAAGCAGCGAGGAAGCTAAGAGAACAGCAGACCATTTCAGTCAAGGTAAAGATTCGACAGAGATGGTCGAAAAAAGCAAGGAGGCCCAACCCCAAGCCCCAAAGAGAAAGAGGGTGCTAAACCAATCAGCAGCAGAGAGATTGGTCGACGGTGGAGTGACTCCAGGAGAATTAACCAATGAGGGAGCAGAGCCAAAGCGATTATCCACAGGTGACCTTAAACCAAAGAAAGTTTCTGCGGCGGGAGAGAGACCAGACAAAGAGAAGGCAGTGGACAGGGCGGCATTAGGACCCAGCGGTGTGGAGAGGAGAGGCAGGACCCAGTCAACCAGAGAGTCTGAGGGACAGAAGGTATGAACAGTAAGCAGCAGATGCTTTCATCTGTATATTCAAAACAATTCCCATCATCAGACAAGAATAACTTTCAAAGCCACTGTGCAGGTTAATCTAACCAAAATCATTTGTACTTTTTAATCTTCTAACCACTGCAGTATTCTGTTCAGCGTACACCAGTGACATGAAGGGTAAGCACAGTTCACAGTTTATCCGCTTTTTGAAGGGACACGCTGCACATTATCCAACTGTTAACTGCAGTAGCTTCATATTTAGCGTACAGACATAAGAGTGGCATCAATCTTCTCATTTAACTCGCAACAAGAAATTGAATAAGCGTATTTCTCAAATTGTTTATCGCAAATTTCTTTCGAATTAGCATGTATCATTTAAATCAAATTTTACCCATAATATTTCATACTAATCATACTATGTTTTGCCTCAGCGTACTAACCCAAATTGCTTTAGCACTGGTGCACATATTTGGATGCTGAAGTCACGACGTCTCACTGAGGTGTTACAGTCAATAGCTCAGATCTGTTGATGCTCCGTCAGCTCCAAAGCTCATTTTAACAGTCGGCTCTTTGAATACGTGTCAAATATTTAGCAAAGTCGGTGTGTGTGCGTTTAAATGTGCCTTTGTAAGTGCAAATTAGAGCTAGACGTGTGTGCAGTGTGCTTATCCATCTATCTATCTATCTGTCTGTCTGTCTGTCTGTCTGTCTATCATGTATGCAAGCTTGCCATTTCTGTTCTTATGTGTGTGTGCGTGTCTAGGTCTGTTGAGTATGCACCAGCAGAGCGTCACTAAGTTGAAACGCACGACACTTGTTCATTATTGAACAAGGAGACTGTGTGTGAATTAAAGTGACACACTTTTGATGAAGCGCCGCGCGTGCTCACACCGATGCAATATTAATGAATCGGTAAAAGATTGATAGTTTCGCATTTATCGGCGCAGTTTAACTCACTCACCGTTGACCTGAGTTCAGCGAGGTGTTGTCGGCATGTTTTAACTCAGTTCTGTCATGTAATATTAACAAGAGTGACAAAAAAGCAGATCTCACATTTGCACCCAAGTACCTCTCTTTTCTGTTCACAACAAAGCTTTTATTTCGCTCTGCACTGCGTTCGTGAGCGTAAAAATTAAACACTGCATTGTAGATAAGCTGCCAGCACACTAAAAGAATACAATATGAGACTTGGTGTCTGCTGAAGTGCTTAATAAACCAGTCAAATGTGTTGATACCTCATTATACATATATTATACATTTCTTCTAATGTCCATTCTCTTTCCTTTCCTTAGCTTTTGCATACTCCTCCTAGACCTCCACGAGGACAGCAGCAAGACAGTGGAGCGTCCTCCCCTTCCCGACCATTCAGACCCCCTCGACCCCTCTCAGCCACCCAGGGTTTGGCGCCTCGTCCCTGGGGAAGCCGTCAGCTGAACCAGGCAGAAAGCAAGGTGCTCCAAGGTAGTTTCCAGGTCTTGGATAACACCTCATCTCCTCGCAGACCACCTCCTCCAGTTGGTGCTGGTGGGTCTGCAGCTGGGCGGCAGCCGGCTGAAGTCTCCCACAGCCAGCAGGGCCTCCTCTCTAGACAGCCTCCAGCAGCGCAGGGCCGGGCGAGAGCTGGACAGTCGCTGAATCAACACCCTCACCCAAAACCCCAGGCCTCCTTTCTCCACACACACTCTAACGTACAGCCGCAGCTCCATCCTCATTCCCAGAGCCAGACGGCATCGGCGCGGGAGACACGCTGTCAGGAAGAAGGAAAGGCTCCATTTAGCTTCACTTTTAGCAGGCTGTACAGCCTTAAAGGCCTGAAGGACAAGATGAGCAAGCTGCCAGCACAGAGCAAGAGAGGCAGCACCAGCTCTCCGGTGCAGGGGCGCAAGAGCACAAGCTAGTCTGGTACCGTCAGTCATCCTGGCATCAATTTTTATGTTACTGTAACACATCAAGCCAAAGAAAAGGCACGTTAAAATAACAAAAAAAGATAGAAAAGCTCTCTCCCCTCACCTCCAAGAAAAAAAGCTTTATAAAATCTTGGCCCAGTATGTGTACTGTGAAAGAAATGCACATGCACAGATGTTTTCACAGCATCTGTCCTCTTTACACAGCAAAGACTTGGCTCTGAGCCACCCTTTTTCACCCTAGGGTTACTTCTTGCTGACGGTTTTAGTGAATATCTGAACTTTGAACTATGACCCATGACTTGTGGTGTTGACCTGCTCCTGTCTCGCCTGATGGAGAATGCACTTTAAGTTGTTTTCTGTTGTGTGAAACCACTCGTGTGCACAATGTTGCTCATTACGGGACCAAACAAAGCGTGACTGGACAAGTGTTTTTCTTTTTCTCTTAGCTTCTCATTTCTAGACATGATTCTTGTTCGTATTGCGGCATCTCACACTTTTGAAATTCGTTGTCAAGTGTTGAAAATCCAGCTGCCTGTCTGGCTAAAGCTGTGTTCTTTAGGAGGTCATGACCTCTGATGCAATCAGTGGCCTGGACATCTGGAGCTGAACCATAAATGCCTCTCCTCGATTATTACATGGTTTGTCCGTTTGTTTCACCCACCTGGCCTCAGTTATTGAACAACTGAATAACGGAGTTGTTTGTAAACCTTTTGTCCCACATTTTCATGTGAAAATTTGGATCATTTAAATTGTTTCTGTGACAAAAACAAAATGAACACCAAGAACATCAAACATATATAAACCCAGAAGTTGGCCTTTTACATCGGGTCGTTCACTTACTGCACATTGACCTGCTGCTTTGACCTGGATCGACTGTACATATACTGTGGATCGAGCAAAAAAAAAGAAAGCAGTTCCTTCCTGGATTAACTGTGATGCTTTTTTAGTGAAATATCTTGAAACAACCACTTCCTCTTTTTTTCCCTCTCTTTTTTGTCATTTCACTCAGAAAGATTTCAAACGTGGGAGATCTTCTTTGCTTTGCTTCGGGTTGCGCCACGTGAATGTGAATTCAGGATAATTATTCCAATACACTGTATGAGTGACTGGGAGTTTAAAATAGGTACTATCACATGTTTGATGAAAGCAGCCTTGAGTTTTTGTCAACCTGAAAATGTACACACATACTGTTTTTGCAGATGTGGTGCATTTAGTGTGAACAGTGCCGAAAACTACTGACAGACTGCCTCTTCCAACATGGTGTTACAGAGATTCACTATTCTCTACCACCACTTTACATCCTGTGAGCGGACAATTAAGTGAATGTTCAAATGGCTAACCTCATGACAAGTAAATAAAAAACAACTGTTTATATTGTGTTAAATGAGTTGAGTGCGAGTGTGTTCCACATTTGTATTATAATAAACCAGGTTTCTCCTATTCTGTGCATTCACACAGTGCTTCCGAGACAAATTTGAATGCTAAAACTGTTGATGCAGAATCTTTTTGATGTCTCAGACCTTTCATTTAGGTTATTTTGTATTCTTCCATTGTGTGCTGTACATTGAAAGACTAAAGCAGCCAGGTTATTGATTTATTCTTTGTTTACACTGAATCCCATTTACATTCAAAATGCTTTTTTTCTTTTTTTNNTTTTTTTGCCTGGAAGACAAAGTCGCAGCGACTGTGCCCAAACAAAGCATAAGTTATCTGCAGAGACGAGCACAATAAACACCAAACAGGGCAGACTTGTTACTCTGAAGACAGATACAGATGTCCTGCAGATTGTAATGAACAAGAGGGTGCCCTTGAGTGTCTCTGAAGGAAAGTGGGAAAAGTGCAGAGTTGCTGTTTGCAGGACAAATAAACTCATTGATGGCATCAATTAACTGGCTGAAGTTGTCATAATTCATATGTTGTTAGAGAGAGAATAAAACAACAAAGCTACAAATGAGAAAAGCTCCAGTCTGTCATCTTGTTATGGGAGACAGACGAGGATTGTGCACTCGCTGAATGTTTGTTTGTGTCTTTGCTTCTAAGCCAGTTTTATTTGACTGCAGTGAATCCCCATACCACTGTTTGGCTCTGTCAGAGCGTGTGTTCAATCTGTTTTGGGTAGGTAGGGAGGTATTCAGATTTTCTCCCCGTGCAAACCAGGATTTAACTCATTTTTTTAAATAAAATATAGATTATGAATCATGGATGGCTGCCCTTTGGAGCTGCGAAAGGCTGCTCCGCACTGAGACTTCCTTACAACTTGACATCGTCGAAGCAGAAGAGGAGAAGATGTGCTAAACATCTGATTTATCTCAGCGCACTTCTTCTAGCTTCAGTCCTGTCAGAAAAAGCCGGAAAGAAGCGAGGAGAGGTACTGTACACTCCCACGTTGCCTCTGTGGTTTTGGAGGCTTCAGTCTTCTTTCACAGCACGTTGCAACTCTGCAAATATCAGTCGTAATCCATGTCAGACACGGTTGTGAGTTGTGAACAAATTTCCAATAGCAAATAGTACAATCAAGATGATCCCAAAGGACATTTTTTATCAGATGTTACCTAATATTCAGACATGGAGCACAGAAGCTCCTCCGGAAGAAAGGCGAGGTTGTGTGAGTTGCATGAAAATCTGCAGCTGAGGTGTGAGGATTTACAGTTTATTTTCACAGTAAAAGAACTTGTAGCTTTAATGTGCGAGACTTGATTCGTTTATAGGCGGCTCTGTGTGCTGTAAAAGCTGATGGCATGCCAGCAGAGACAAGTGACGCCTGATTGACTCACCTGCATTTGCATGTTTGGGTAACAAGAGGAAGAGAAATGGAAAGAGAGATCTCTGTTGAAGGATAGGATGGTGTGCAAACACACACTCATGCACACACACTGACTTTCACACACCACAAGTTATTCCCGATGTCAGCTCTGTGAGATTGATGGCTTGTCTCCAAATATTTGAGAACTAATATTCATTTTAACCTCTCTTAGCAAAATAAAACCAAATCATTTGTTTAGAATATGGTGCGTGTGTAACACGTCATGGTTGCAAATGCCGCTACAAAGGTGAATCATATTTGGATTGTGGAATATTTTGAAATTTTGGGAACGTCGCTCATTCGCTTTCTGGTGGAGAGTTAGACAACAGGATCAGTACTGCACCCATATCTCTCTGTTAAATATGAAGCTACAGCCAGCTGTTGACCAGCTTAGCTTAGCTTAGCACAAAGACTGGAAACAGAGGGAGCGGCTGTTTGTTACATCTTGTTAAGCTCCCTGAGTAACACATTCTGTCTCAATTGTTTAAACTGTACAAAAAACAAATTGTAAAAATGATAATTTCCTATTAACAGCCAAGAAGTACTCCAGCATATAATGACCCCCCCACAAATCGGTGAATTGCCGTATTTACACTTTGGTTTCTGTACAGATTAAGCAACACCCTTTAAACAAACCTGGAGTGCCCGCTTGCCTGGCAACTGGTCCTGACCAAGAAACAGGCTGCTGGCTGTCACTTCATATTTGTCGTACAGTGGTATCGATCTTCTCATCTAACTCCTGGCAAGAAAGTGAATAAATGTATTAAATGTCAAGGTATTCCTTTAAATACCAATTAGCAGCATTTGTCAGCTCTAAAAGAGGTCTGACAATCAGCTTTCTAATGTTAAGAGGGGATTTTAAAACAACATGTGACAGTGCTCCAAAGAGACCAAAAAACTGCAAACGTTACATTAGGTTAAATATTTTGCATATGCCATAAATCACAATATGCTACATGCAAACTGTATCAACAAAGAATTGTTAATGTGATTTTGTCTACCTCCCCAGTAAGACACAAGAGTGACAGATGGAACAAACTAAATTCATATAGTCGTATAGACCTGAGATGAAATATGCTTTATGAATAGTTTTCTGGGTCACACATCCAGATTTAGAATGAGTCAGACACAGTCAAACACACACACACTCATATCACACAAGGAGGATAGAGGGGAGCAGTGATTGAGATGCTGAAAGCAGAGAGATAGAGAAGAAGAGAGAGAAACAGAAAATCTTATCTGAAGTGACTGAGAAGTAAATGGCGAGGAACAGAGAGAAACTGCGAATAAAGCAAGAGGTAGGAAAAGATGGAGAGAGCGATATACAGCAAGAGACACAGGAACATGAAATCCGCAAAATAGACTGTCGGCTTCAGCATCCACGGTGCGGACAGGCTTCTTCACCAGTTTACCTTTCAACTTTTCTATTTAAGTTTGTTTGGTTAATTGGACAAAGTGTGCTATGCTTTATTAGTACATTGAGCGACACTTACCTACTCTGTCTGTGGCTGTCAGTCCCAAGTCCCATTTGTTCCTACTGGAGACGTATCTCTTTGAAAAGTTGTCACATATATATAGTTTCGTGTTTTTTTAAAAGGCTCAGTAATATCCCAAAACAACTGGGCACTGTTTTTAGTAAAAGCTTTTCAAACAGGAGGCATATTACATTTGATGGGGACTATTTTCAGCCATGGATTAATACACATTTGGCGCTGTGTGAGTATTTACAGTAGCAGGATGGTGTATGAATAATCTTAGTGCCATGTAATGAAGGAACATGTAACAATTCATTTTTGGTCTTTTCGCAGGATTGTTGACAATAAGAGAAATATGGAATACCACCAAGCTGATAATGATATGCACAGTTTATAAAAGCTGTGACCACAAAAACCCCACAAAAACTACTTCTAAAGGTTTGTTTTCTTGCCTGGAGTTTGGTTTACTACCTGCTGTTATCTTGTCTGGAGTCAGATAATTCTTATCTGGGAGGGTTTAGGGTGGAACCTGGATGGTATTTAGGTGGGCCAGGCATGTAGCAACCCAAAAGAGAAAAAAAAAAGCGAAAGCCATCTGTCGTGTGAATGTGTGCCAGACGCAGGTAACCTGTTCTGTCAAACATGTACAGTCAGCGAGCCGTGCAGCGTTAACCGGAACTCAGCAGCAACACACTGCGAGGCTTCATTACCTCACCACTCATCTCAAACATCATGCAAATCTTTGTACCACTGAAACACACACGCACACACACAGTCAAGCCTTCATGGGAGTCTTGTGGTAATGGTTTTGTTTTTGTGGATGATTGGACTGTATGATAGTGGTGGCACAATCCCAGAATAGCACACCATACACACATTCAAAAACTCGCATTTAAATAGAAACCATCCCCTCTCCCTCAGGCCATTTATATGGAGATGAGAGACTTGGTTACCAGGCGGACACATGCACTCACACACACACACACACACACACACACACACACAAAGTGGCACGTAGGGCTCATCGTAACATCCTCCATTCAGCTCAGCCCTCCAAGCTCATCATAAATGATAATGCCAGACTTCCACTCAGCCTCAGGGGTCGCGGTTACAGACAAGGATGACACAATGGACTCACACACACACACACACACACATAAAGCGGTGACTCAGCCCTCTTTTGGGTCTCTCTGCTTTGTGGACAGCCCTTTGGGTCCTTCAGCACACACACATACGCACACATAAATATAAACATTAGTTGCCTTGCAGATGCACAGATATGAGAGAGAGGCTTGTGTGTGTGTGTGTGTGTGT
>NTHP01000142.1:777972-836196 GCA_003416845.1 Oplegnathus fasciatus | reverse complement strand
GGGGGCACTTTGGACTCACGATCACAGTATTTTCCTGGCTACGGCCCTGCCGACACCTGCAGCTTGTAGGAAAACACTAGTAACAACCCTGGGGGGACAAATATACTTGTTTTTTTCCCCTTGATGTTGTGCCCACAGCCAACCAGCAGATGGAGATGATACCCCGGACATCAGCTGGTCCGACTGGTTCCACAGCTGCACTCTGGACTATAATCACTCATAATGTGCGAGTTTCTAAACCCATTACATCATTCCTTTGAGAGTTATCAGCAGCCTGAAATGACCTCTGCTGCACAGCGAAGCAGTTCGAGTCTGCTCCGCTGTCTCTCCTCCCTCCTGAGCAATGATGTGCCCAGTCAGCCTTTGGCATAATTACACAGAAAGGAGATAAATCGTTCTTTTTTAGGCTGAGGAAGGTTCTTCTTTGCTCTTCCTTTGCACTGTTGGTCCATGCATTTAAATGACTCATTAATGGTGTGACTCACTGTGAGTAGTGGTGGACAGAGGCAGCCAGGGCGTTGCCTGAGCCACCTGGTAGAATACCCAGAGGGGTCTGGATGGCCTCTTGCCAGTCCTCTCGCTCCATCAGACCATTTATCACCTGAATGAACAAGAACAAATGCAAAAACAGGATCAGACCATGGTCCTAAATAGAAAGTAGTGTCTGTGTATGACCTAAAGTTATGACAGAAGGGGAGGGAAGTTTCATAGATTCATATTACAGTACAGTGCTGAGCACAATTGCACAATTTAAAAAACAGTGAAACATCTACAGAACACAAATATTAACAAATGATTTTAGTTGCTAGAATGTCAGGCACTGGGCTTTTTTGTCATGTCTGAGTACAAATGAAATTTTTACAGGCCTATTCTGAAAGAGTGCTAAGAATAGAAACAGGGGGTCAGAGGGTTTTTTTTGTAATTTCCATCTGTGATTGATTGATTTGTGTAAGATTTAAAATGCCCAAATAAAAACAAATCAAAGAAAGAAATAAAGTGAAATACAATACAGATAGTTATATGTATCCTTTTAATGTGCGTATCCACTGTGTCATAATTCAATAAAAACATGTGTTAAGTGACTATTAAGATTATTTATATTTTTGTACTTAAACGAAGCGAGGAGGTTTTGCATTTCAGTGTTGTCCAGCAGAGAGCATCATAGAGCTGCCAAACGCAAAGCACCGTCATTACTTTTCATGAGGAGGTGCGAGGCAGCTTTTTCTTTTTAAGAGGGAGATGCATCATCAATGCCAAAATGAAAAAAAATATATATATATATCAACTTACCAACCACAACTTGGAGGTGGAGCTTATAATCAGCAGCCTTTCACATTAAATCAGTTTCTTGTTGTCGAGCCGCGGGAGGGACACTTCTATTGACTGTGAGCGGATTTAACAAGCTAAATAATTGTTCTTTTAACATGTTTTTCAATTTAATTATGATACAATCAATACATAAATACAAAGGAAATACATATTGCAATGTGTATTGTATTTCACGTTATTCCTTTGTTTGATTTGTTTTTATCTAGGCATTACAAATCCTCCATATTCATTATCGTATCACTAAGAAACAGGCTGGGTTAAGTCAAAGCACCTCAAACAGCAGCCCATCTCCAGACATGATAACCAGGGCATCGCACTGTGACAGGTCCGCCTTCTTCACCACCTCCCGTGCATGGTTCTGGTGCTCTGAAGGAAAGACAAGCGTAAGAGAAAGATGAGAGGGAAAAATAAAAAGAGACAAAACGGGAAGTGTGGCAAAGCGTAGAACAAACTAGCAAAATAAAAACAAGGGCAAGGGCAGAGGAAGAGGCATGCTGCCTTCGCCGTCAGCCTCTGGGGCAGGATCAGGGAGATTAGGCAGAAAAGAGATTCAATTTCCCCTATCACATTAGCCCATCCAGTGGCTACTCAACAGCTCCAAGGCAGCTTAGCCGCCCTGCAAACATCTGTGACTGACAAATGTGTGTATGTGCATTCACTGGATGCATGTTCACCGTGTGTGCGCGTGTGTGTTGGTTAATGCGCTGGCGGAGGACTGAGCTATTTGTTCAGCCTAGTTTTATTGGCAGCATCCTTGAGTGGGTCCCTCTGCGGGGGGTCTCTGCGGGCTCATCCCGCCAGCATTAAAGTCTACAGTCCTACCAGCCGAGACTCCCCAGTGCAGTGGTGTGTGTCTGTGTGTGTGTGTGTGTATAGAGGAGACAGCTTTAGAGAGCGAGAGAGAGGAAGGCAGACAGCAGAGAAGTTAGTGAGTATTGATGCTCTGCCATCATGAAGGAAATTTTTTTCCGCTCCAGCTGAAGTATTGATCGAGGACAGAAGTGAAATAAAAGCAACTACCCTCTCCTTCCCTTTCACTTTGCTCAACCTCTACCTGTCCACCCTACGCTCTCCTGGGCCTCTCTCTCTCCCAGCGGTGCTCCCCATGTTGCTGCTGTTAGTTTGCTGTGTGCCGGGTAGGCTGGAGGCGGTGATGCAGTGCTGTGTTGACAGACAGAGGCAGGGGGAGTTAACGGCACTGCACAGCTGACTCAGCACTTTCAACCTGTTGGGGCTCGGGCTGATGCTTCACTTCCCAGCCACTTCCTTATTCAAGGGGTCACTGCCAAACACAAACACACACATCGGCCTACACCTGAAGACGGGGGCGGCTCGTGGTCTCCATACAATCCAATTGTGACGTTCGCTATTGATTGTTTGAGCTGCACAGATTATGGCTGATACAATACATAAATACACACTTGAAATCCTGGGATGAATTCCAGTTGTTTTACTTTAAATGCAGCATTTTCCTTCCCGTGTCACACTCTACCGCCTTCTTCTGAGGTTAACCAGGGTAAAGATAAAGCTCAGTACACTGGATGCTTCATACAGTATGTAAAAGGTACAAGCTGACACAAGAGGCGCCTCCAACGGTACTTGTCCTTCCTCGGGCAAAGGCTGTGTGATACATTCATCAAAGAGCTGCGTGCTGGGTAAGTGGGTTGTGTCAGTTATCCGCTCATAGTCATTTCTGACTGGCTATCCAACCACTGAAGGCCCTCAGCGACCCATATCCTCCCTCCCTTTTCTGTTCTGCTCCGTTCCTCCTCGGCCTGGGTCGACGTCAGTAATTACTCTGTCTTTTTTCATCACCATCCAGCTGCTGACCTTCCTTTAAGCCCCAGGAGTCGGCACAAAGAGCCTGCACGTGCATTGGCACTCTTTCTCAAATAAACAAACACACGCAAAACACAGCTACTCCCTCCTACTCCTACGTCTTCGCTGTCATATTCTGTCTCACTTTGAGCTGTATCAGACCCTCAGCGGACGCACTGCCAAGCTGATGCTGGGAGAGACTGCTAATTCTTACCTGTCAAATCCTGTCAAACAAGAATCGGGGTTGGAGTGGAAGGCGGCTGAAAGTTAAAGGCTAAATGATGGACTGTGCTTGGTTTTTCTTTTGACTTTAAAGCCTTCCCCTGTTTCCCAGCAGCTCTTTGGTATTCAGAAAGAGGTCACTTGGAGTTCAGAGCCTCTGATGACAGTAAGCAACACGTGACACTGTTTAAGGTCACAAAAAGCCACCGGCAACTCGTACAGAATGTGGAGCAGCAGGGGAGACTGAAACGAGAATTTTAATGTGTATCAGTGTGCCTGCAGATGTGTGTGTGTGTGTGTGTGCACCTGCGTACATGCTGAAAATGTGACAAGGTTTAATTCTTCAGGGTGACTTTAAGAGTGCCAGCTAAATGTGTGGACAATAAAGGCCTGTATGTGTATGAACGCTACTGACCTGTGATGACGAGTGTGTAGGGAACGGCGGCCTCAGTGAGCATGCCCTGCACGTGGCCGGTAAAGAGCTGGAGAGCCTGGCCGCGACCGCTGTGAGGGTTCACCAGTATCATGACTCTGCAAGGCCGACGCACTTCCGTATACAGCACACCTGAGGCAGACAGAAAGAGAGGTGGATGTGAGCGAAGGCAAGGGCAGAGATGAAGCAAGAAGACAAGAGGAGGTCTTCGTCTTATGCATGATCAAATATTTCAAAGAACGTATAAGGACAGGCTCGTCCCTCAGGGGAGAAAAAAGAACATGAAACAGTAAAGTCATAGGCTGTGACAGCATTCAGATAGACGATGCTAAATGTTAATGTGGCGTGCTACTTTCTTCGAGGAGAGAGGGCTTACATGCTTCTCAGTCGGGATTACTAATGGCAATTCTGTGACATTTTATCAATCCCCATGAGAAAATCCTCATGTTGCTTGTGGCTCTCAAGGGAAGACAGAGTAATGGAGTGACTGCACTTCATTACACAGGGGTCGGGAGGGATTCAGCATCTTGCTCAAAGGCATTTTTGTAGAACAGATGCTTTAATTATCTAAAATTAAAGGAGCGCAACTAAGTTAGATGACAGTTAATTCATAGATAAAAAAGTAGTAAGAAAAGTAACAAATCAAAGATTAATAGATAAAGAAGGGGCGGGAGTCACTTGTGCTCGATGTGTCTGTTAAAGGAATAGTTCGACATTTTGGGGAGTATTTGCTTTCTTGCAGAGAGTTGGTCTAGAAGATCAATACCACTCTCATGTCTGTATGCTAAATATACATCTACAGCCAGCAGCTGGTTAGCTTAGCTTAGCACAAAGACTGGAAACGGGGGGAAACAGCTAGCCTGGTTCTGTCCAAAAGTAACAAAATCAACCTACCAGCACCCCTAAAGATCACTGCACTGAAAGAGCCGGGTTTTCCTTTCAGTGCAGATTTTAGGGTGTAACTCTGTTATTCTCTAAGTCTGACCACTAACTTCACTGAATCACCAGAAAATTCCCTTTCAGTTTAATCCAGGAAAAGTTTCCAGGCAAACAGCAGAGACTCCAGGAGGTTACTGGTCCAGGCCAAGAAAATACCAGTTGCCATCTTTACACTTTGGTTTTTGTTTGGGTTAAACAAATGAGATATTACATTTCAAAATTATTTTAAATGTGCTGGTAGGCAGACTTTGTTACCACTGGACAGAGCCAGGCTAGCTGTTTCCACTCTTTATGCTAAACTAAGATAACCTGATGCTAGCTTTACTGTACAAACAAGAGAGTGGCATCAATCTAATCTCATCCAACTCTCAGCAACAAAGCTAATAATAATTTCCCAAAATGTCAAACTATCGCTTTAAGGGAAAAGGGGAGAAAGGCGTATTAATTAAAAAATGTCTGTGAAGTTAAAATGTATAGATGAAGTGATATCAGGCAGCTGAATAAAACTTGCGTAATCAAATTATCTCATTGCATTAGGAGCTAATACATGCCTTTGCCTTAATGAGTAATTAATGGGTCATTTGTTCCACCTCATAAAGTTCCCATTCTTTTTGAATCCATATTAATGTGTGAGGGTCAGGTTTTGCCATTTCATTGTAATACTGTCTGCCACTAAAAGGCTTTGTAGCTTTTTAAAGTGAATTCGAAGAGAAGCTTGGACTTTTCCGCAGATGCCCTCGACCTTTAAAGCAGACATGGACTCACCAGAGACCATATCAAGTGAATCAGAAAGGACAAACAGATAAAATCCATTTTTGGGTGTGGAGGACAGAAAGTTCAGTATCAATTTCCACCATAATTATTTGGCTGCAGGTGATGCTGACGTTGCTATCAGGCAGACAAAATTACCAGAAACACGAAATGAGATGGATGGTTAAATTCCACCACCTCTTGCTCACAATGTAAATGAATCAAGACAGCTAAGGTAAGATGCCAGATGCCACATCTGTCTTCTTCTTGACAGTTTGGAGCCTCAGTTTCCAGCACTGTGACCTGTGCTGCACCGCTGCTGTCATTGCCACCCTCTACCTCATTTGGCCCGTGATGATAGGACACGGCGGAGGTACAAAAATATCTCAGAGAAAGAGGTGCGAACCCACCAGGAAGAGTGAGGAGAGAGTGCGAAAACACACAGGCACATGCCAAACTCTGCCACCATTCACCCACACAGGGTTCCCATTGTTTTTTACTTGTATCAGAGCACAATGTGGCTTTCAGACACAAAGGCTCCTCTCTACACTTCCAGAATATAGTGGAAACTGGCCTTTGACGACAAGAGAGCTTTACAGTAGATTCAGGTTTTGCACTCAAGTGTGCTGAGCTGAACAGCATAGCCTTAATAAACCCAGAGGTGCCCTTGAGAAGGTCAAACCTAAAGTTGAAATACGTTGTCCTCAAAACAAAACAGATCAGTATCTTCCTCTGGCAACTTTGACACTGGAAGTCTTGAAGCATAAAGCACACATAAGGTGGAGAAATGTATTTTTTAAAGTCTTGTCCAGCACCTTCAGTGAATCACTGCACACATCTGTGATTTTTTTTCAGCGATTCAAACAGAATACTGAAAAATGAGGTGAAGAGAAATGGTAATTCAGTCTGATTATCATGCTACAGCTTCAGACCCATGCTGCTCTACTCTGAAGGGCTGCACTCAAATCACTTGTCATGAAAGGGAATCTACATTTTAACTCTGTTGATTTAAATAACTTGGAAGGACTCATTCTTTGTATTGTAATTAGGAAACATAATCACAATTCAAGACACGGTTTTATTGTTACCATTTAGATAATGTAAGATAGCTCTGAAACAATCAGTCAATTAAGTGATCAACAGAAAAATAATCTATTTTGATAATTGCTTAATCATCGTCGGTTTTCAAGCAAACATGTTTTGATGGTTTCAGTTTCTTACCTTTGAGAACTTGCTGCTTATTTTGTCTTATGTGATAATAAACTGAATATCTGTTGATTCTGGAGCGTTGGTCGGACAACACAAGCAATTTGAAGACATCACCTCAGGTACTGGGAAGGTGATTAGTAATTAGTAATTAGCAGATAATCGATGATGAAAAGAATCATTAGTTGTATCCCTAATTTAATGTAACCAAACATAACAGTTACAAAAAACAGGATGAGTGAGTTTTGAATGTAGTCATACAAGCAGTAGTTATATTTATATCATTTATAACTGAGTAGTAACACTGTGCACAAAGTCTGCATTTGATACGTTTCATGGAAATGTTCTGGCCATTTATCTGTCAGGGGAGTGGTTGATTATGAAAGGCTGATTATGTACAATCAGTTGCCAGTTTATTAGGTACATCTAAAACAGCCCTACAATAAATCCAGCCTTCATGAAGTGACTGAGACCTGTTTCTAATATTAAGTCTACCCACTGATAAAAATTGATTTTGATAAAAAAATAAAAAAATAAAAAAAATGCGGAGGATTAAATATTAGAAACACCTCTCGGCTACAACACAGACTACACCCTCCAAAGTGATCATATAGTTGAATCAAAACCTCTCGAAAACAGTTTCAACAAAAACTGAACCTTCATGAAGGGAGGATTTACTGCAGGACTGCTGCATTAGACTGCATCAGTTTTAGCTATGTGCACCCAAATGAGTGTAAATATTATGCACTTCATTTCATTGCAACCATTATAGTATAAAGTATAAGTATTACATTATATAAATATTATAAGTATTAAGTATAAAGGCAATAAAAATCTATCTGGAGATTATTAATGATTATTCATTTTGCACAGGACTTTTATCAGGAGACCACCTGGTTCCAACCCCAGTGACATGTTTGATTTCTTGTCATAATACTTTATACTTTATATAAATATAAAGTCAAAGAGCAAATGTTTCCCCTTGAATATGTGTTGTCAAACAGTAAATAAAGGCTATAGTGTAAATCAGTGGTTCCCAAACTGCGGGTTGGGGCCACCATAAGGGGTCACAAGATTATTTACAGGACAGGAACCAGAAAAAACACATTCCTGCTACACATAATATGTATCATTTTCAACATTTCTTCTAATCTTTGCCTTTTTATTTATTATTCATTGAATAATTTTACATCTTCAGGCCTCTAAAAATAAAATAAAGAAAATAATTACTGTATGGCTGAAGTGGTCATAACCAGTAGACATATGCTACCGCCAACAAACTAAAAAAGACCCCCAATATATAGGCAGCTCAACACTGTATTGATTCATTTATGATTCATTATTTTCCAATGCACTGCCCCAAAATTGTGTCTCTGAAAATGCTTTTTTCCTGGACATTCCTCCTGAGCTGTATGTGTGTGTGTGTGTGTGTGTGTGTGTGTGACAGAAAGCTAGATGCAGGGTATGAGGGTGTATGTGAAATCTGCCTGTACTGTGAAGTCAGATACCTGTGGGCAGATCCTGACCGTCACACCGGCAAGCAAACATTCGACTGCAGTGTGTGTATTTCACAGTTACAAGTGAGTAAACACACACACACACACACACACACAGGCAGCCAGGTGACAGGCAGACTGGATGTGACAATGTGTCAGAGCTAACAAGTGCTGAGCTGACAGAGAAGAGTTCGCATCCCGTTGCCCCAAGTGTATCAGTGTGCTGATTGTTAAAAAGCACTAAATAAGGAGCCAATGTACCTTCAGTTTTTCATTCTGCAGCACAGGTGGGATTTGTTAAACTGTGACACCATTCAAGAAAACTCTCGGGGCAGAAACAAACATGCGGGCTGTTCACTGAAAGCTGTCTTGTTCAGGAGTAACTCTATATCCAGACTGGACTGACGTATCTGCAAACAAGCTGCATTCCAAGGTTGGGTGAGTGTTTGCTGGAGAGGAGGGGAGGAGGTCCAAAGAGTATAAACACAACTGCCCACTGAGGCATCACCAGACTGGAGGAAGGGTGGGGTGGGGTTGGGGTAGGGGGGGCGGGTGTTGACAGGCCATCACAGCTGAAGCAGAGGACGAAGGCTCCGGAGGGACCGAGATGTTGGACGGGGTGAGAGGTCGTCTGGTGACACATTTTAGCCACGACGGCTTCAGCAGAGCCTCCGGGGGAGAGAGATCGCACACTGACAGACACACACCTGACCCTGCGGCTGCTTTTATGGGAGCTGAACAGACCTTCCTTCTCTTTTATATTCCCCAACTTGTTCCCCCGACACACACACACACACACAGTCAGAGCAAAGGAGCAAACTCACATTTGCACTAAAATAGCTCGCAGGAATTTGCAAATTTTAAGGGTGCGGAAGTCAGACACAGAAGTTTTGGAAAAAATCAAGACAATCCACATCATAACGCTGCAGCACAAAGGGATTAAAAAGAATGTGATATTCTACAGTGTATAAATGTTAAACCTGTGACTGGCCTCCGCTGTTTGAAAAGCAGAAAAGGATGCAGCCAGCAGCAATGGAGGCAGCCACTGGTAGAAAAAGTCAAAGCGAGTAACCATCATCTCATTCCTTTGCATGCAACCTCACTGTGGATCTTCTAAGCAGGTGAAATACTGTAGCAGACCATTAGCGTGCGCAGGACTGTATCATAGTGTATGCACTTCATTATTTACGGCTCATTCATTCCAATGAACCTGCAGTGAGAGTAAAAAAAAACCCTGTGAGACCATCTGTGAATAGACTTCAACACCCAAACTAAATGAGTGGAGTTACAACCTCATTGTAAACTGTACCTGCACATATTAAATTTAGCATTGATCCACTTTATACTTCTGTGAAAGTGCGTCACGGTGACAGCTCTCAGACTAAATACCAATCTTGCAATGCAATTGCACTTTTAATCCAACCTTTCCATCTGCAATGCCAGATGAGATGACATGCAATTAACTTAGGGGGTAAATACACTATAAGGGATTAGTGAATCACACTGACTTTCACACACCCTCTACGACAAGGCGGCATTCTGCTGCATCCATCACCACAACATCACTCATTTAAACCACATAATATATTCTGTTAAATACTGTATTATTGGCTGGCCTGGATCTGGAATGCTAAAACAAGCTTATAAATTAATGATATGAGCACATCATCACTGAGACGCTGTGTTCAAAAGGCCCTAAGAGGCAAAAAAAAATAAAATCTGGGATGAGAGACCAAACTGTTAGATGGTTGATCTGGTTCATTAGTATGTGTGATTTGAAAACCTCCCAAGCTGGAGCTCTTTGATGAGTCCAGTGAGAGGACAGTGACAGAGGGGGAGTGGGGGGGATGGGGGGTGGGGGGCGTCCAGTTACCTCTCAGGTTACCATCTGCCTGCCTGCCTGGCATACAGGGCTGAAACCCAAACTCCTGCTGGCTGCAGACCAGAGAGAGAGGCTGGATGTTGCTCATCACACAGAGCCCAGTCTCTCTGTGTTCGCAGTGTACACCTGGAGGCTGCTACCAGGAGGGAGACCTCATTCCTTATCCCGCTACCAACGCTTGCCTCCATCTTTGGCAACCGACATTCCAAATTAGTCACTGTCAAGTCAAATATCCGCTTCTTCTTTGACCTGCTCGGGCTGCCCAGGAGTGCAAGCCTGCTTTATATTTCAAACAGTTAAATATTTCTGTATGAGGAGGAGGAGGAGGATATTACCTGAGCTGACATGGCAGATTCAGCACCTGCACCCTAATGATGAAGAGAGTCATCAGTTTGGGACCCAAACAGCTTTTGCGAGTATCACCACTTCCTCCCAAATGAGTGATAGGGGCAATTAGCTGCATAAACACTCCTCATATTGTATTCATGTTAATTACTGTCTCGTTGTATACCAGGATGTGGCACGGAGAAGCTAATGAGATTGGAAGACAAAAGAACCTGAGGACAGTCTGCATTTTAAACAGAGCGAGACATGATGAGACCTAATTAGACGTAGCTGCTGCGGAGCAGGATGAAAAACAGCCTTTGTTTTGATGTGATTTTTTTTTTCCACCCATCAACAATAAACTCTCAGTGGGAATTTACTGAGCAGGAATAATGAAGCCTGAGCAGCGGCTACACTCTCCGCTGACAGAGGATCAGTAGGAAATCTAACTACTTAAGTGATCAGTTTTGTGAGTTTGTGTGTGTGTGTGTGTGTTTACAGCGGGCTCCAGATCCAGAAGCATCCCTCTCATGCCGGCTGTTTGAATGAATGAGGCAGCTGTAGCCTAACTGCTGCTGGCAGGTGGATCACCTTTCACGGCAGGTAGAGCAGGTTCCTGAGAGGAATGTGTGCACCTTCTCTGCCAAACCTGTTTTCTGGCAATAGGAAGGTGCACTATGGTTGAGCTGTCATGTGGGGCTCTTTGAGAGCCAGGTCAGCCTATACTTACAGGTCAGCCTATACTTACAGGTCAGCCTATACTTACAGGTCAACTGGCTCACTTTATAAGACTTTTGTCATATAAAAAGAGAAGTGAAATCACTGTGGTACTCAGTGACCAGGCTCACTGTACACTTTATCATCTTCTCATCAAAATAATATGTCATATCTCCTCCTTTTCTTACATACAGGCCTGCAGTTTATTTAAATATAAAGTTGCATGTTAATTTTTCATGCTTCAAACTGATGTGACCCTTATTTCCCATAATTCTCACCGTCTCTCCGGGGCGCCTGCAGCGCGGACGCATCTCTGATGGCACGAGCCCACCTCTCAGCCTCCTGGAGGTTGGCGAGCGGGTCCTGGACCAGCGCGACCCGAAAGCACTGCTCCACTCTCTGCCGGGCCACTCCGGCGCTCATCCAGCGCCTCTTGAACGGGTAGAAATAGGCTGTGAAGTAGGCGCCGACGTCCGCGCCGTCCGGCCCTCTGTACGCCCGGCAGCCGACACAGTCGGTCAAGTTAAAAACCACCTTAGTCCGGCCGGGTGACGAGGAGATCCTCTGGATGGTCAAGGCGCTCTCCGTCAAGCTCACCGAGTACCGGACCCTGTCGTTGAGCGTGTCGGTGAACTCCCCGTACAGCACGCCCACGACCCCGTTCCGCTGGCGGGATGGGTCCGGTTCAGAGGCGTCTTTCTCCATCCCGGGCGGAGAGTGCGACGCGTCCCGCAGGCCGGTGTGCGGATGGCGGTGCGGTGCAGACTCTGATCCTATCAGCCTGCTGTGGGACCCTTTGAGTGTGATAACAGCAGCTTTCCTAGTTCGGAGTCTCTCCCTAGTGACTGAAAGGGGGAATGGCAGTGATGGAGCCGGAGGAGAGCGCAGTCCTGAGGAAACACTTTCTGCTCCCTCTGTGAAATATCGTGAAACCAGATAACCTTTATTATTATACAGTACTTTTATTACCAAACTAGTTTGTCATTAACTTATCAATTCTAAACTGAACTAAATATTATCTTAAAATCCAGATCCAGATTTGAGTTGACTCCCACAGTCCCTCCCTTCTCCTTCTTCTTGTCTGGATGATGTTGAGATCTGCTGCAGGTCACCATGAATGGACTTGAAAATGATGAGAATCTAATTTCTGATAACTGTTTATAAACATTTTTTCCCATAATGTATTTTTAAATGATATTATGCATGTGGCAGTTCATTCCTGACCTTGGAAAAAAGTAGTTTGACAAAACAATCTTAACTCAGAGTCCACTTACAAGCTTTTTCAGGGGCTATGCTGCTATAGTAGATGGTATCATGTCACTCTTACATGTACTTTGCTGCTACTGACCACATGTCACTTTGCTTGAGTACAACTCTGGTTGGGGGTACTGTACTGCTTGCCTTGTAATTTTGAGTTTAAGTGCTGTATACACTGTGATATTATTGTTGATTTATTCTGTACACTCAACATCTATTGCATGTCTGTCCGTCCTGGGAGAGGGATCCCTCCTCAGTTGCTCTTCCTGATGGTTTCTTCCAGTTTTTTTCCAGTTAAAGGGTTTTTTCCGAGTTGAGGGTCTAAGGACAGAGGGTGTTTTGTGATACTGGGCTGTATAAATAAAACTGACTTGACTTGACGCTTGTATAGTTTCTATATTCTTATCTTTATTTTACATACTTATACTTGTGTATTTTTACTTTTCTCTATTCATCTGTACTTATTTCGGTCCTTGCGCTGCTGCAACACCTGAATTTCCCCTCTGGGATCAATAAAGGCTTATATATAGGCATATCTTACCATATTTGCCAATGAAGACCATGAGATGTGGTCAAAAGCTCCAGAGAAAGCATGTAAGAGTACCTTGAGTTAAGACTGTTTTGTAAAACTACATTATCTGTTATCTGGAGTTGCTTCCCTATTTATGTTATAAGACATAAGAGGTATATGTCCACAAATGAATTGGCACCTCTTATCTGTTAAATAAATTAATTCATTTTCATTGGCGTAGTGTAACTTTACCTCTGTCAGTTTTTCCATCACATAATTAGTCTATTAAATATTTAGATACACTGAGAGCCTATGTGCCCCCTAAATGTCCTCCAGAAGAGATCAGAGATTTTCAAATGATTGAATCTGATCCCAATTATTAGCCTCAGTTACATAATTCATTTCCTTGTGAATCACTTTGGAGGCTGGTGGACTGGACCTGACTGTAATTCACAGTCACACGTTGTTACATCCTGAAGCACTGAAATAAACATACATTTTTGTGCATTAGCTATGGGAGCTATTCTTCTTTTTGTTACGTATATCTGACATCATATTATGACATTTGACATGAGTTGAGATTAAGGTGGAATAATGAAATGTTTCAGGTTAAACTGGTGAAAAGTTAAAGAGGCTCATGACCTGCACGTTATAATGGCCTGGTAACTAATTGAATTTTGTTGTTTTCCTGAATGACAATATGATTTCTTTCACCAAGTGTGTTTTTCATATCACTGACAGCATTCTGATCAACCCCTCTGAAGGTTTGATTGTATGACATCTTTATGGCTAATCGCTTGTTGAATACTGAGCCTAACGAGCAAACAAATAATTAACACACTGTTCACTATTCTGCCTATCTTTCCATATCGGTTCAGCCCCGTTAAACAACATGGACGAGACAATAAAAAAGCAATATAAACAATACAATCAAAAACTAGCGTGACCTTACTGTACTTTAAGTTAATTCTTCTCACATTATCAGTCCAATTTATGTTGTATTTTTTGCTGTATACGTGTCAAATTATTTTAATACAGTTTTTAGAATCATTTATATCATATATATTTATTGTATATTTATTGTTAAATAAGTACAGAGTCAATTAATGGAATAGTACTTTTTCTTGCAAGCAAATTAAAAACACAGGTTGAGCTTTTACCACACCCAGTCAGTAATCACGTGGGAAGTGACGTTTCAAACATATAAATTCGTCTTCACGCGAGATTTCCGTTCTTGATCCCTTTCGCTCCCGGCATGGTGGACAGGAGCAGGGAAGCTCCAGCTTTAGCATGTCGTTTTCACATGTAGTGATGCATTTATATGTCAATATGGAGTCAAGTGCAGAAGAGCCGCCGTGAGCAGGTAATTATTTGATGATTAGGTAATTGTGAGGGAGTCTGGAGGCGGTTTCATCTGAACTGTGCTAGCCTGCTCGCTAGCTGTTAGCTATCCTCAAGTCAGGCTAACACGTGCAAGAAGACCACAGTGGGGAAAAGTTACACGAGTTTTTAAGTAGGTGATTTTGGACAACTGGAGAACATGTATTAAATTCACTGGCACGTAGACTAACATGACTACAAGTTTAAATGTTAATTTCCATCCTTGAACTTCAGAGAGGGAGGTGCAGGAACGAGGCCTTCCTTTGGTCACCAGCTTATGTCTGCAATTACAGATTTAATGTCTGATTTTATTTCATGTTTTTTTACTTTACAGGCAGCTTTGACTGATGTGGAATGAGGTTCATCTCCCTGCCAACAAAGGCTGAGCTTTTCATCGTTATGAAAGGTAAATCTGACAATAAGTAGTATGCTAGCTTCAATTCCTGACTCTGCAGTGTATATGATGAGTTTGTTATCCCTGTCTGAAAAAAACAAGTGTGGAAAGCAATGGTATCTGACTTGCAGCAGACTGAGGAGTGGAGTCACGTGCTGCTGATGGATTATCACTAATGAAATGTGTTGTTGCAGGTTCATGGTTCTCCTGTCCCACGTGACGGTGACTGCCACAGGGTGGAGACGTGGTGAAAAGGTTTGTACCACCCTGCTTCTTGTGATCCATCTTGCCATGGACTCGGTGATGAAAACTGCTGCATAGGAAGTGCCGTCTGATGCGATAACTGACGATGGCAATAGCTGTTCTGAGAAATGTTGTCAAACCTCTTTGCTTTTGGTGTGCATAAACTGAACTCTTTGTGATCTAGTTGTAAAATTTCTCCCTACAGGTCGTAACATCTGCAACGCAAGACTATAAGACAACACACGGGTGCTGAGATGAGTTGAACAGGTAAATACTGTGAGATGCTTGATAATTAAAGTCAAGCCAGTGATGATAAAAGTTATCCCTGTCTGAACTTAAGTGTGGAGTCATGGTAACCTGAGGCTTGACTATATGCAGGTCCAGTATAGATTTGGCTGACTATAGTTTATTTGTGTTTATATTAGAGTAAAAGTCTTAATTCACTTTGTTTTCTAACTTGCAGATGAAATCAACGGAAGTGGACACAACACCAGCTTCAGATCAATCCAGAAGTCTGATGTCACCGCATTAATAAATGCAATAGATTTGTTTGTATGCAAATTTAAAAACCATGTTTGATCTAAAACATGTTTATTAAAATTGAGAGAATGTTGTATGAAATTCAAGTATTCAGCACATGAAAAGTAACATGAATCCTGCTGGGAGCACCCAGCGTGTGCTGGTCAATCTGTGTTGAAAGATGATCTGTAAGATTTCTTCTTCAAATTGTCCAAGAAGATCTGCTCTTCTTGGAGGTATTCACGGTCCTGTGTGCAAAAAGAAAATGGTTAGGAACAGAAATGTTAGGCATCTACTGCCAGAAGCTGTCATTGTAACTAACTAAATGTGATTATGGATGAGCCACAACATGTTGTTTGCCTGTTTCAATCTCTTAACAATATTAAAAGCCTCTACAGTAACAACCAACTTGTGTTCATTTGAATTATATTTGGGTTGAGGAATCTCAAGTTGTAAGTGTAATTGTCTCCTGTGCAGGTAACTTTATGCAGTTATTTCATTTTGTCTTTCAATTGTGTATTTAGGACTCCAAGTTTTAATATGCATTAAACTAATATAAAAAATAATTATGTATGTAATGGATTATTGCAGAACAGCTCGTAGACAGCTGATGAGTATGTACTGATGTGATACCATGCGTTATTTATGGTATAATGTAATAGACTTGTATAAGCTGTACAATCTGCACACAACTTTTTGAAGGTTAGCCACATTCAGTGTTGGTCATGCACTGATGAAAATGATCATGTGACAACTTCGGAACACAGGAACCACAACGAAAAGATGGAAGTTACAAGTGGTTGTAATCTGACTTAACGCTTTTATATATCTTCAGCACAAAGTGTGTCTTCACTGGTTACCTTTTCTGCAGTATACTTCCACAGAGCTAGACTAGCCTGAAGAGCCATGGCCTGAGAGTTGGCAAAGGAAGTAGGAGGGGGAATATTCAGGGTCGGTGCCAGCTCAGGGTTTGGCAACATTGAACCTGCATCTACAGATAAAAATAACAAAACCTTGTTATATACTTTATATTAAATGGGATTATTTCGTATGAGGAACTAGTTACTGTTGAATGATAGATTTTCAATAACCAGAGTTGACCTCACCTGGTAAAATGGGTGGAATCATTGGTGGTAAAGAGGTAATTGGAGGGTCTAGTCTCAGCCTCTCTGTCTCCTTCTGCAGATGACTTGACCGCATTCGCTCCTGTAATAAGAAGTGTTCAGGTACTACCGCACAGTTAACCATTTATGCGCACAGAGAGCTGTCTAAGTGGCTCACGCACCTGAAGGATTCGTTGTTCTTGCTGCCTCAGCCGCTCTGTCTGTGTATGGATATTTCTCAGCCTTGCCTCGTGCTCAGCCTCCACACGCTTCGCCTCCTGCAACGCTCGTTCTCCTTCCTCGTGCCTCTCTGCAGCAAGCTGCAAAGATCGCAGTGTGGTCAAGACTCAAAATATTACGTATTGTTCAGTCCACTACATGTAGGGGGTCTGTGTGGCGTGAATTTACCTTGCTAAAGGCCTCCACCTCGTGGGCTCGAGTCTTGAGCCTCAAGGCCGTGCTGCTTATTCTCTCTTTCTCTCTGTCCAGCTCGTCTCTTAGTCTTTCCAGGGTCTCTCTCTCCTGTGCCACAGCCATCTCCTTTTGTTTCAGCTCTACAGTGTGAAGCTTTAGGTCAGCTTGTTCCTATAACAGAAACAGAGAAAATTACATTTATTTTGTCCTTTGGAGACTTGTGTGTCCCCTAGAGCTAAAAAAAGGTACTTTATGAATATATCCCAATATATTTAGTGATGTAACATAGTCAAAACATCAACTTTACCAAAAATATCTACTTGTTTAATGACGTTTGAATTATTAGCCCCTCTTTTCTCCGTTGTGGAGCTCACCTGTGCCAGACTGATGATGGAGCCCTCCCTCTTCTCCAAGAGACTGCTGACCTCCCGTTCAGCCCTCTCATGCCTCTGCTTCTCCAGGGCGTGGAAGTGGGCCCACTCAGCTGCCAGCTTCCTCCTCTCCTCTGCACAATGTTGCATCACTGACTTCTGCTCCTCCACTAATGCACTCTGGTGGAAACGGAGACAGGCGGGAGAGGTGAGGGGGAGACGCATGGAATCGAGACAGAGCGCTTGTCCACTAACTGGTCTCACCTTAGCTCTTTCCAGCTCCTCTCTTTCCATGTTGATCTGCATGCTGAGGGCACGCCGCTCTTCCTCCAGGCCTCTTTGGGTAGACTCCGCCTTGGCCTGCTCTGCTGTCATCTTCCAGCGTTCCTGAGGTGTACAGAAAATTATATCTTCAGTCTTTGAGGGGAAAAGCATCAGTTTTTATTTCAGGTGTTTGCATGTATGCACTTGTGCTGTACTGCCATGTCAAAGCAAATGCAGGCATCTTAAAAACTGTCTTTTTTTAAAAACTGATTTTAGCCCGACCTTCTCAAGCTGTCTCTGCTGCTCATTGAGCTGAGTGTCCATCCTGGAAATGATTTCCTTGAGGTAAGCTCTCTCCTCCGCCATGGCTTTCTGCTGCTGGGCCAGACGGTCCTGCATCACTGAAACATTAGAGAACGACCTTAACCCATTTGCAATGTGATACCAACTACAGTGCGCTATTAGGCAACTTGTATCTCGACCTATTTGTACAAAGTGTGCACGCGTGTGTGTCGGAGGTACTTCGAAGCTGCTCGTCTCTGTGCCGTGCCCCCTGCTCCAGGCCATGAGCCGTGTGTTCGTGTGTGCTCTCCACCCGAGAAGAAAGCTCTCCGAGCCGAGAGGAGAACTGCTCCATCTGTTCAATCACCACAGTGAGAGACCTGGGCAAAAAAACACAGACATACAAGCAGATATTACAAAAATCTCTGAAATCCTGACCGAGAAAATTAGCAATAAAGAATAATTCCGGACTCACTCTTAAAGTAGAATAAATAATTCTGCAGTTGTTGCTCTGATACATACTGTATATCATAGAGTATATAATTACTGGTATGACTGTAAATGGGACTGGTATCCATGGATAACATCTTACCTGGTCTGAGATGTTGCGCTTGTAACTGCATCAATCTCCTCATCCTTTAATTTCTTTAGTCTCTGGACCTGGTCCTCATGGTCTTTCTTCATCTCCAAGATAGATTTCCTTGATGGCAAAGTAGGACAAATACAACAAATATATGGTCAACTTTAAGGTCATTTATTGAGCATAAAATACAATATGCTCATTCTGGGAGTTGTTTTACTGAGTGATCTGAATAATCCAGTTAAAGTAAAACCCAGAGCAGGCCTTTTGACTTTAACGGATTAGAGACGATTCTGGGTATTACTCAGCGAGGTTTTCCCAAATAACTCAGTAAACCCGCCTCTTGAATCAGACCCCTGATGTGCGGAAACATTAAATGGCATTATGTAATATTAAGATTGAGCCGAGTGATCTGATTGGTCCAAAACACACTTGGATATTTTCTAATAAAGCAAAGTAGACTAGCTTTACAGATTGCTATGTTGATTCAAGAACCTAAGACGTAAGACATAATATAGTGCAAAACTTCAAAATATAGGAATATAATAAAATATATATAAGATAAAATATAATAATAAGAATAGAAATAGAAATATAATACTGTAGAAGGCAGGTGTGCAGAAGTGATAAAATTAATAAACTGAATAAACTGTAATGTAGACAGGTTATGGACAGGATATTAGACAGTCATTGCACTAATAAATATATACACTGTGATGGTTAAACAAATGTAAACATATATATATATATATATATAAGCATACTGTGATGTATGCAGGTATAAACGGTAGTAAGAAATATATATAAACGGAGATGTAAACAGTTAACAGGGACGTAAACATGTAGTAAGTAATAGCAGTATGGGGTAAAGTGAAGTTGGTATTAATAAGGTGTGTTAGCAGCGTGTGTTGCTATGTCTTGTGGTGCCTGTAGAACTATTATTTTTGTTTCATCCTGTTTTTGTATGTATATTACTTTAACTTTTCAGTCAGTACATGTGTCGATAACTGTTGAATAAATGTCATCACACAGCATTTACTATTGCTATTGTTATAGAATCAATCTATCACTATAGAAAAGGCTGTCCCGGTGTACCTCTGGAGGTCTCTGAGTCTCTCCACCTCACGGTCTCTGTCTTGCTGGGCCTGGGCCAGTTTGCGCTGGTACTGAGCCTGCAGCTCTGAGCGTTCCTGCTCAGCCGACCGTGTTACCGCAGCCAGGCGTTCCATTAGGTCTTCACACTCCTGCCGCGCCTGTGTGTCCCTCTGGGCTGCCGATTCCTCGAGCAGCTTCACACGAGCCCTGGACGTGCACAGAAATACTTACAGTATGTCTTCAGCATACAGACACAGCTGCTTGACGTGCAGGGAATTATGCATAATGTATGTTAAACATGTAGGTCTAGGAATGAACTACTTATGTGCTTTCTCCATGAGCTCCATATCCTGTTTGTGCCGCTGCTGGACATTCTCTAGCAAGATTTGGCTTTGGTCTCGCTCAAGCTGCAGGGTCTTCACCTGGAAAATAACACACAGGAGTTTCAGGGAAGGGAATTATTCCTTCTTGAAAATACAGCAGCAAACAGTTCTGATGTTTCCCCCTCATCACTACAACAGCATAATGTACCTGTCCCTCCAGCTGGATGATGCGAGCTTGTAAAGCTTGATAATCTCCAGGTTGCTGCTCTTTGAGTCTCTGCAGAACCCCTGCATCCGCAACACCCCCGAGACCCAGCAACTGAGACTGCATCATCTTAAGGAGAAGTGTAAGCAAGTCAAGAACAAACCGGGTGACAACTGTGTTCTTACATTTTAAATAAATCTGCAAGTAGAGACTTTAATGTTCCTAACCTGCTGTTGCAGAAGCAGCTGCTGCAGACTGTCTGCTGGAAGTGTCACCTTTTCAGAAGATATGGAAGGGATTAAAAAAGCCACATTATATGATCTCCCAAATCATGACAACCTGATTACAAAAAAAGCACCAATACCTGTTGTTGGACAGCGGCTGATGTATTTTGGATTTGGTTTTGCTGTGGAATTGCTGGAAAGAAAACACCCATGAGTAACAGCCATATTGACCTGCTCACATTAGATATTAAAGCAAAGGTGGAAAATGCTACTGCATCTAAAACTACTTCAGATTTCCGAAAGATTACCTACACCACACTGAGCCGGGCTGTAAAGCAGACATAGGGTTGAGCAATGGCAGCTGTTGCGGGGTTTCAATCGAAGCCTGATTGGGCCCTCGTACCACCCTGGGTCCCTTATCGGATGGTAAATGGTGGGGTTGGGACTGAGGCTGGGGTTGGGTGTGGCTAATGCTAGCAGCAGAGACGGGCAAGGGACTGGTCACTTGAGGAGGGCAATCTGAGGGATGAGAGGAACTTAGAGTTTGTCCAAGGTCTACTTTAGCGTGGAGAGCGGTTGGTGAGGAGGGTGTTGAGGCGGAGGGGAGGTAAGGCTGGGTGATGGGTGTGTACTCTGTAACTACAGAAGGGGATTGTGGTGGAGTTGAGGGACAAGTGGGAATGACATCTGAACGAGAGGAGTAGTAGAATGTGAGTTGATGATTCGCCAACATTATGAGCATGAGGTGAAGGTAGTTGATTAATTAATGGGGTAAAACAAAAGGAAGGCTTCCACTGTAAATGTACAGAGCTGCCAGGGAGGGACATGACATTGAAAAGTATGTTTTTTATGCAATCTGAATTCATAATTGTATCATAAAATGTAACCAAAAAGTAGTTGTTTTGATGGATCACTGTGCAGCTGAGTTAAATACCTTGCAAGGTCCTCTTCTCTCTGACAGGAGTGGAGTAAGCAGTCGGGCTGGGCTGTCCAAGAAAAGTGCTGCTGCACAAAACGAAAGGAAAAAAGTAGCAAAATATTGTCACTTGCAGTACATGGGTTTCATGGATTTAAACAACAAATATCTCACCTAGTTTCCTTGACAGATGTAAGAGTGTCCTCTCTGCCCCTGGGAGCTTGTGAAGTGACTTGTTTACTGAAAACAAGAGCAGGTAATCATTCAGCACTGAGAAACAAGCTTCTTCTGTCAGTGTATGTGTCATTGCATTTCCTTTGTTGTGTGTGGCTTTCACAGTACCTAACAATCGACTCCAGATCCACTTCCTCTCCCAAGCCTAAAGAGTCTTCCTGCTTGGACGTTTTCACCTCAGAGTTTGACACTGTCAGGGCCTTCTTCCGGCTCAGTGCTCCCGCTAACCAGTCATCCTCCTCCTCTTCTCTCCTCTGGCTTTTCAAGACCTCTGGCTTGGTTTGTTTGGTGATATTATCAGTTGGGGCTGGCGTGTCTGCTGCCATTTTTGCAGCAGATGTGACGTGGCTACCAGTCAGGGAGGGTCTTCTCTCTAATGAAGGAGAGGAAGGAGCCTTTGGAGACTCTGTGGAAGTCTTGGTCTCTTTGGCATCACCCTCTAGAAAGATGTTGTCGTCGCTCGTTTTGAGGCCTAGCCAGTCAGCGGAGTTGCGGTGTCGTGTGGAGATGGGGGTGGTGGGTTTTGGTTTCTTCTCTGGGGTAGAGGAACTGACATCCTCTGTAGAAAATCTGAGAAGGAAGAAAAATCTAGTGTTCAGTTTATCATGGCAGGCAAAAAGCCTACTATAAAACACCGAGACTAGACTTCACACACACCTGACAGACTGTCTGCGGGACTGGCGCCCTTCAGGCGTGGATACCAGAGTGGGCTGATAGGAGCCAAATGTGAGGTCATCTTCTAAAAGTGGTTCTGATAAATAGGAACAAAGGTAGCTTGTAAATATCACATTCTTTTAAAACCGTTCTCGCTCATGCTAAGCAGAAGACCACTGTGCTCTATTACCTTTCTTTTCTTGTTGCTGCTTCTCTTGAGACTGAGGCTGGTCCTTCCTCTCGCCCGTCGGAGGTCGCTCCAGAAGGCGAGGCGAAGTCAGACTCTCCAGAATCTCATCTAGTCTAGTACGAGCTCTCTGAGGGGCCTCGCTCCTATGATTACACACAACAGAAGGCAAAGTGAAAGAGACAAGGTATACTGTATGTCATGTTAAGATACAAAGAAAGGCAAGGGAAGTTGGCCATTTGTGCAAAAACAGGCAAAGAGAAGGCAAAACCAAGTAGAAAAGACTGATATGCCTGATGCTGTTGCTTTGTAAAACATTGTCAATGTTTGGCTTTGTTTTTAGTTGCACTCCAAAGCGCTAAAGCAGTAATTATTTATCATTTGAGCTCTATAAATAAGGACAACAATAACAGTGAGACAGTGAGAGTAAAAACAGAGCTGTTACCTTTCCTTGTTGGACCAAAGCGCAGCCTCTTTTTTCTTGGGTTTGTTTTTATCGCTGTCAAATCCGAGTGCATCCATTAGGTCATCCTTATCATCCTCAAATGTAAGATCACCTCGTTTCTTCACTGCCGTAGCTGAGGAACAAAGAACACGCACACACAAACACGTTATGATACTTTAGTGTTTGTTTGTTTGAAATTTGAAAATAAAGAATTATGCATCATTTACAGCTCACATGTTTCAGTCTTTAGGATAGGAGATGCTAAGGGAGATGGCGCAGATTTTTCAGGTTTGGCCCGCTGAACGCTGGATTTAGATTCGGGCTTGGTTTCTTCTGGAAGCAAGTCATCGAGTAGATCAGCCAGGGGGTCGTCTAGATCTGCAGTGGAAATTAGATTCTTTACTTTCTTTTTATACTGTTCTTGGACACCAGACTGTAAAGCAGTAAAGTGGTATCATATATGGATAGATACTTAAGATACATTTTTTTAAATATCTCACACAAAAAAAGTACACAAATGTTCAAATATATTTAAATAATGAGTTCTATACTGTATGTTTATACACTGAGTTACCAGTTTATTAGGTCCACCTGTTTACACCAATACGATACAATAATTAGTGGTGGTGTTGTATTGCTATTATGAGAGGCATTTTTTATATACTGTCCCCCTCATGCATACAAATGGGGGAGGACAAAATATTAGAAACACCTTTTAATAAATGGCAGTGAGCTCAATAAATATAGGATTTTTTGGAGGACGGATGCACCAAATAAACTGTAACTCATGTGAGTAACTAATTAATGGTAATACATTGGATAGTTATCTTTGGGTGTTGGGGTTCATAAAATTATAAAAAAATTAAAAAAAAAACCCCAATCTATTTGTGTGGGATATCCAACTATTGTCACTTTTTATTGTCTGGACCTGTCCTGTTCGAACTACCCACAGACACCCACTGATATTATTCAACTGCAAGTAAAGGGCCAAACACACATCTGTACTAATGTACCTTTAGTGTGAGTTGTCTGACCAAGACCTTCATCATCACCATCACTGTCTAAATGAATGTAGCAGTTTGAGAAAAACAAAGCAAAGTAAACAACTGTTGAGTTACATAAAGCTGTCAGAGATGGACAGGGAGGCTCACTCACCAGAGAAGGTGAACTTCTTGTATTTATGTGCAGTAGACGAAGGTGCAGAGTTTGGCTTCTTCTCTCGTGCGGCGGGTTCATCTGAGCGAAGAGGGGGAGACACAGCTCTCTCTGATTGCTGCTATTAATGTAAACTTCAAAGCCGGTAATAAAGTGAAGCTAATAATGAGAAAATTATTTATGCAAGAACACTCTGAATTACCTGCTCCCTCTGGTTTTACATTACTTTCTAACGGCTTTGTTTGTGCAGGAGCTGAACTAGGCTTTTTCTTTGATGCAAAAAGGTCGGCATCCATATCATCCATGTGCTGTACAAGGATAGACAGAAACACAATAGGCACTGTGAGTGGACCTGAGACCAATGACAGACAACTACAGAGTTTATAATGACCTACCTTCATGTTCTTCAGTATGTCATTAGGATCTGCTGCTGAGACATCAGAGTCCTTGGACAGAAAATAAAATATTAACAAAGAGACAATAAAATTATGCTAAAAATATAAGACTGTGAACATATACGTATATCTATGTGCCTCTTTCGACACGTCTGTCTACATACCTCAGTGTCCCCACCATCCCTCTTTACCTCCTCTGCTAGCATACTGAAGATGTTATCAGTGGCAGAAGACCTGGAGAGGAAAAAAATAATGTAACTCACAAACAGGAAACAGGAGTTATTATCTATAACTGGAGGTATGTAACTCTTGAATTCCTCCAACTTACCGATTCAGCGGTCCACCACGAGTTGCTTTCCCCCTTACTGGGAGTTCTGGTGGGTAAATTGTTGAGAGAAAATATTATAGCACATTAAACTTTCACAATGATAATAACATAATGATAATGCTGCTCACTTACTTTTATCATCAAATAAGCTGTCGAGCACATCCTCATCTCCGAATGAACCTTGGGAAAACCGTGAAGGGACACACTTTTACACAAGCTTGGGACTCAACTTATCACACTTTACGTTGCCTTGGCCTTTATATATACACATATATGCTCCATTCTGATTCTACTGCTAACGCTACCACTTCTTGATGGTAAATTTATTTCTATTCTTCCTGCTACATTGCTGTATTGTCACTCTGTTCTGGTGGAAGGATCCTCCAGATGATTTGGGGATCTATGTACAGAGGGCCTCAATTCAAACCTGTGATTTTTGAGTATATAAACTTGACTTGATTTGAAGTAAATTCCTGCAAATACAGTAATTAAAACTATGGGGCACAGCATTCAAATAACACTTGAGGAACTTACTTGTGGATGGTTTGCCCTTTAGCTTTGAAGCCTGTAAACAATAGTTAAATACAATGAGTTATTTTACAGCTGGACTAGATTAACCTAGAGTAACTCCTGGGTCCACTGCAAAGAGCAAGTCAATTGCATACATACAAAGTGATTTAAACATGCATTTAACTTTTTCAAATAATGTTTACACTGATAAATCATGAAAATGTTGATACTGTTTGACTCACCATGTTGAATCTCTCCTGGAAGCGTTAGGTGTGAGAGTAGCTAGCTAGCTAACCTTGCTAACCTAGCTAAATCTGATCAGGCGTCTCCTGTCTCCATTGGTAACCACTCTGTTACACCGGTGAGACACAATACACGATTATAGATAATTAATGTGGCTACAAATCGTTTTGTTTCATTCTTCAGTACAGTCGTGTTTAGTCGTCACGTTTAGCATTTTAAAATTGGCCGGTTTACTTAAAGTAACGTTAACATTAAAAGAATCACCGTTACACACTAACTACATCACATTCATGGACTATACTGTTGGTTAGCCATATAACACGTCTAGCTTACGCTAATTCTGTCTCCTAAAACAAAGTTTATGGTTCTCATTACAACGTTTTAGTTTTGAGCTGCACATAACGCAAAAGGTGAATCAGAAGCATCTTTGTTTGAGAGATTTACAGCAGCAGTCGCATTACCACAACCATACCAACCGGCGCGAGACAGACATTTCCTGTTTACAGTTCGCAGTGTATTGTGGGTAGAGTAGTTTTTTTAGCGTACCTTTTAAGCAAACGTGTTTCAGAAAAGGTGTTTTGTTTTGCATGGAAGCCCATTTTCGCCAATGTGATGAAAAAAATATCCTGTAAATCATTATAATAAGACACTTTCTCAAAATAATGAGTTAGTACCTCAAAATAACGTGTTAGTATCTCAAAATAATGAGTTAGGACCTCAAAATAATTACTTAGTATCTCAAAATAATTACTTACTATCTCAAAATAATGAGTTAGTATCTCAACATAGTGAGAAACTTAATCTAAATAATGACTTACCTATCTTGAAAAAATGACTTATGTCAGCTTGTCGTTATTTTGAGATACTAAGTCATTACTTTCAGGTAAGTCAGTCATTATTTGGAGAAAGTTAAGCAATATTTTGAGAAAGTTTCTCATTATTTTGAGATACTAACTCATTATTTCAGCAGCGCCAAGATCGAAAAGTGGCTAATGGTACGCGACTAGCTGTTCAGCGGCATATGCCGTTCCCGGGAGTGGTATGGCGGTCTCGAGAGTGGTATGTTGCTTGTTTTTCACGGGTACATACTGTTTTCTAACGGCATGCGCCACTTGAAAGTGGTAAGCCACTATCAGCCACATACCGCCCCCGAATGTATATGCAAATGAATGCCACTGAGCTAGTTTTACAACAGGTGCTGCTGTAAATGTTTTTTTTTTTCTTATCTTTATTGACAATGTAGCTTAACATAGCGCCATAAATAAAGGAATATTTAAGCTTCTGTTGTTCAAGTATGTGCGATGCTTTTGAAATGACAGTAAAGTAATTTCACGTATCATTGCCGATGTACCCAAAGCTAATATTAGAGCTAGCCTTAACTAACAGGCTAGTGTTAGCCTAGCCACCTTAGCTAGTCTGACTAATCCATAACAGAAATGTCAAGCCAACAAACCAAATAGTCAAATACTTTTTTATTTTAGGCATGTTTAATTAGTAGAAGGCGATCACACGTTACATCAAACTCCATGTCGCAGACCATTAACCTGCATACGTAGGCTGCCTGGTTAAACGGTATGTGCTGGGGAAATACAAGCGACATACCACTCTCGAGACCATCATACCACTCTCGGGGTCGGCATATGCCGCTGAACTGCTAGTGGCATATCATTAGCCACTTTTCGATCTTGGCATCACTTATTTTGAGATACTAACTCATTAGTTTGAGAAAGTTTCTCATTATTTTGAGATACTAACTCATTATTTTGCGATACTAAGTCATGGTTTGTCATTATAATGACTTAACTTACGGGATCTTTTTTTTTTTCATCACACTGGCGGAAATGGGCTTCCATAGTTCTGGGCTTGGTTCTGGACTTCCTTTGACATGTTTACCTGCTTGCTTACTTTGGTGAAATCTACCAGACGTTTTCACCACCAGGTGGCACCAGAGCTTAGAAAATGACCCAAAGCAAATCAGTTACAACAAAACTGAAGAGCTGAATAATTTAGCTTCTGAAGCCTATCTTTAATTCAGTGAGGTCTAGGCCTGATGTTGCACTTTTAATCACCACAATGATAACGAGGATAACTGTGTCCAAACAGAGATGTGTTCCATGACCACGGTGAACAAGCAAACAACCTGTGTTTAAAAGTTCCTGCCTGTGCATGAAGGAATATTTTGTTTCCTTCTCGCCATATTAGAGTAGGCCTAGCAGTGGGGAGTTATTAGGAGGGGGGTCTTTATGCATCCTCTCTCATGACAGATTTATGCAACCAGCATTTCAGCTCTACAGTCACTTAAACAGTACAAAAACAATATCTGTTGGACTATATCTGCTCAGTGATGTGTCAACGTACGCAAGTGATAATTCGTAGTAATTCTCCTGTGATCAAGTTACTTGAGTGTACATGGAAATGATTTTGTAATGCACGCCATAGGATCATATTATCCCTGGATTTTGTATATGACTGTGATGACAGAGATTTTGTTGTTTCGTGCTCTGTATCAATAATTAGGGCTTTTTTTTTGCACTGAAGACCTTAAAGCAGCAAATTCATCCCTTTATTTGATCAAGGCAGAAATTGCTGAAAAATATAACTTTTATGTTCTGTTAACTTTTTAGTGCTCATAATTGATTGTGAACAGTGCATGATGATGATAATAACTGTGTGCAACCAAATATTAATTGTCAAGAAACAAAATGGACCATTTCAAACTACGGCAGCCTGTAAGGACGAGGAAAATAAATGCTTCACTTTCACTTTTTCAATAAGCCCTCAGCAAATCAAACACAGTTGTTCTTTGTGCTTACGAGTGCTTTCTTCATTGACAATAAGAAGCATAGGACAGCACACAAATGCATTTTATTGCTTTATTTAATCAGTGGGCTTCCCCTGTGAGAACAACATGAACCTTTAAGGGATTCACAGAATGGCCCGACCTGCCACATACAGTACAACACACGACTTCAGCCCCTATTTCAGAAGAAATTAGGTCACTTATGAGGTCTTAAGAGAAGCTACTATTTAAGATACATCCAGTCATAGCTCATCCTGTCCTCATACATACATTTAACACAAATCATTGCATTTTTTAAAGCAAAGAAAACAGAAAATCAAAGAAATGATTTTTTTGTGGAGGCACAGAACATGTTTTATCACTTGATCACATCTGTCCTGAAACAGAAAACAATATCATAAATTCAGTTTTCATGAGGAATGCACAGCATCTGTCGGGCTTCATCTTCCAGGCTGGAATTAATTCAGTTGCTGTTTCCTGTTTCAGTAATGGGAGCATCTGCAGGACAGATACTGTAGGGGAAGCCGTGATCAAAATAGGCCTCATTGTTTTTCTAGCCCACTTTTTTTTTCTTAAATCCTGGTGGGAGTCTTGGCGTGAGCTGTCAAGTGCAGATGAATCAGAAGCTGATCAATGCGAGAAAACAACAAACAAGATAACAGAAAAATCTCTCCTGTAGTATCTGGGGGAAATAAGTCTTGATAGCAGAGGGGGCACTGAAAAAAGAAGGTACAACAAATCAGTGTCCTCTTATTTATTTTTATTTTTTTTGTCAATTTGTTTTCCTGGTTCATTCAAGGTAAAATGTGACAGAGCTCACCTGATGCTCACCAGACTTGAGATGATGGCCTACTCTGGTCTTAGTTCATGTCTGCAGGGGAGGAGGAGCACAAGGGAGGTGAAAGCTAACATGCAAAGTCATGAATGATGTAGGAAAATAATCATCGTAAAAGAATAAATCACCCTGACTCAGCTGAATACACTTGCCTCCCTAAAAATGATTCAGATAAGAAGTGAAAGATAACACATCAAAGGCCTGTGACCTGCAGGTAAAACGGTCAGTTAGTTTATTATCTTTTACAGCAGTAAACCGTGTGGTTGTAGGGAGGCAATATATTTATAATAACAATCCAAAGAGATGGATTGTTGTTCTGCCTCTGAATCATTTAGTATTAGCGGTGTAGCAGTGAATACTTAAAAGCTAAATGTGGGGCAGGCATCTTAGCTCTTTATGCATCTGTGCCTCTGTAACATGCTCCACTGCTCCACTTTCTCCCCTTGTCTGGAGCCCCCTCTGTAAACCTCCCCTAACACTCTGACAATGTCTCTTTGTGGATGATCTGGATGTTTTTCTGTCTCTCTCTCTCACCCACTGTGATCCTCAGTTTGTGTGTTTTTATATGCAGTATTTTTTTTTATCTACAGCTTAATTCAATTAAATTTTATACGCCATTGCTTTTCGGATCTGGTTTGATTAAATTTAGCATTACTCCAATTTTTTGCTAAAATACTGTCAAAACTACAAACACTGCTAGCATCAAATAAGTTTAGTTCGAGGTGAAGTGCAGAGTTTATACTCTTAAAGAGGCTCTCCACTGATTTTACAAATGAATATGAGTTTTCCCATCATCAGGTGTACCACTCAGCCTGTGAAGACAGTTGTGTAATATCTTCTGTGGCTTTGGAGGAGCTTTGTCAAGTCTGAGATTTTGAGCCTGATTACATTATTGGGGTTAGAATCATCCAATATTGGCGTTCTTGTCTAGTGATAGGATTATCAGGTCCACAATGTCCTAATAATTCCCAAGGAAGTTTTCTAAAAAACTACTACATAAACTGGTTGTAAATAGTTCTAGTACAGTTGTTTGACTGAATTAGTTGTGTTGACTTTAAAAGCAGTTGTTGATTTCCAGAGGAATTTCCTTAAAAAGCTGCTCCATTTCAAAACCAAGTCTATATTGATTGATTATAATTAAATGATTATTAATTTAAACTTTATTCTTCATATAATCTATGTTTTATTCTGTTTCGCAATTGTGCATGTTCAGCTGACCAGCTTTGCACTGACCAAAATAATCTCTAGTCTCCTGCATGATTATATGTGACAAATAAAACTTGAACTTGAACTTGAATTAACTGGAGTTCATTAACTGAGAGTGTACCAATTGAACACTGTACCCATTTCCCCTAAAATAAGTACCAAGTTACATCGTCCTTCATCATTCAAAAAATTTACAGTTACATATCAGTTCTTTTTTTGGGGAACCATGTTTTAACCAAAAACATTGTTTTACAAACTTGGCATGGAGTTTGGAAGGCAGGGAGTTCTAATGAAACATGCTATCAAGCTGTAAGTGCCACCGTTTTTAGAGCTAAAAGTCAGGATATCTTGGCCTCTGATGCTTGGAAGTGCAATACGAAATCACGGGAGTGCCCCTTTAAGGCCCCTGTGGCTGTATTGTAAATCCGCTCAGTTCTGTGTTCATACCCTGTGATGTTCACTGTTGTCATTTTTGGGTTTCTGCTGCTCCGTTGCTCTTCATGTATGGCACGTCTTTCTCAGCAGCCTCTTTCTGCCTGTGACAGGTGATACAGAACATGATACTCAACATTAAATGCTCCTTAACCATCACAGTGCCTTCTCGAACACACAGTTCTCTGGAAACAGCTTGGTAAAGGACACAAAGTCATTAAAGAAAAATGGAGGTTTCGCTGTTTATTAGCTCATGATTGTGTAAGCTAGCTGTTGCCATGCTCCGTGGTGCTGTAGCCACGTGGTATTGTTTGCCATTGCTGTGCGAGAGGCTAAGCAGGGCCGGGGGGGCCGAGAAGATTGCACTTTGCGTCAATTAGCGGCCATGAACTCAAAAGCTCTGCTGCTTTCCCCTCCATTCATCTCTCCATTAAAAAACTGGAATACACTGTTGTTATGTATCGAGCCACTTAATACACACACTGCTGCTCGAGGCGAACCCTAAAATAATCACAGGAATGATTTCAAATCAATGGTGCAGATAAGACCTCCCTCACTCTCCCACACATGCAACAGACGTGCACTTTCTGTGTTAGCGTGTGTTCATGTTTGTTGTATGGGTGGAAGTATTTTATGTGCATTTGGTGCTTTTCTCACAAGCCTCCAGCTGTTGAATTTTCCTATTTTTTGTCAGGCATTGGAAAACATCTGAATCCAAATCTAAAAACTTGACAGAAAGTAGAAAGAGTCTCTTATTTCGGTTTCGTAACTGAAAACACGGACAGATTTTCTACTGACTGCCTGCTAAAAATCACAAGAGTTCATGATCAGTACTCACGGCTTGATTTTGTTGGAGAATCTCTGCCGCAGGATGAGAGCGATGGTGGTGAGGACCATCATAGTGGTACACATGGTCCTTCCCCCACCCCAAGGACCTCCTGCCTTTGGGACTGATGGCGGTTTAGAGCACTGAGACTTCTCCTCCCATTGAAAGGCTCGAATGGTAAAAGGCAGAGTTTGTGGTGGTACAATCGGACTATTCCTGTCTTTCCTCTTGGCTCTCACTCATGATTGGGGAGATTAGCTCAGAGGATTAGCTAGGATCAAGGAGGGGGTTGGATCTCACTGGAGGACTAGGAGGTAAACAGAGCATGCTGTGTGTTTCTATTCCGAAAACAACCCACCTCGCCACCATGTCGTCAACACAGCAAGCCAAATCAAGCATGATATTGTCTTTTTTTGGTCAAGGAAGGGCAGCATTTTGTAAGAGGGCCTGTTGAAACTGGCTTTGAGAGGCAGCTTCACAGCATGGGTTCACAGTAAGGATTAACACATACCAGTCAAATTACGGTATACCTGGATGAAAGTAATTCACTGATGGCAAAGTGCAGAGTTCCTACAATATATGATGAAAAGAGAGAGCATAGTGGGATACATGGGGGTATAAATAGAGACTTTCAGCAGCTGAGCCACTTATACTTAGCACTGCTGACTCAAGCAGAGAATAAGGGAGCAGTAGGCCAAGCGAGAGAAAGGAAAGGTCTAATTTTGTCAACACATTTGTGAGCAGAAATGCAGGGGAATCAGATTAGAGCAAGATTCGACATCATGGCAGTAACGACGCAGGGGTTTTCTTTGTATTTTTATTTCAAAGTTGTGCTAAATACAGATACAAAGGTGAGAATGAAAAAAAAATGTAAAATCATCACAATCAACTGTTAAAAATGTAAAAATTTCATCTTAATATCTCATAAAGGGGACACAGGTGGATACAGACTGATAAAAGGAAACATCAGGAAAAAAAACATCACGTGATATTTAGAAAGAATTACATTTACATGGCAGTTTCTAGATATACACATTCGGTAGAAGGCACATCCAAGTCAAATGTGACCTCTTGTCCACTGTTGGGTTCATGTTTGCATTTTATTTCTCTTCGCTCTCTCCTTTAAATTATTTGGTCCTTTACAAGAGTATAAAAAAGCTTTAATTTTTTACTTTCTGCCCCCCCTCCCTATCTCTCTCTCACTCTCTCACACACACATAGTGCATCTTCCATAGCCCACGATTATCTTAAATTATTAAACCGTACTCCCCAGATTTGTCAGATATAAAGATACACTTCTTCCCTACAAAGGTCAGTACACTCAATTCATCCCTCTCTTATGAGGCCGTAGCCCAAAAATTACAAGTCTCTGGGTTTTCATGGTCCAATAAAGCCAAACTGAAAGCTTCACCCAGTTGAGGTTGAGTGCTTAGTCCAGCCCACTTCCTCATAGATGGCTGTGATGCTGCAGTAGACCGTAGCCAAGAGTTTGGTCCACGCCGCGGCCACCTCTGCTGTCACAACCTCAGAAAACTCTTCTCCCAGGACTTCCAGTATCACACCACTAAGGATCTGAGCAAGACACAACAAAACGCAACACTTAAGACACTTTGATGTTCCATTAAAGGAATAGTTCAACATTTTGGGAAATGCACTTATTTGCTTTTTTGCAGAACTGGACGAGAAGATTGATGCCACTCTCATATCTGTACAGTAAATGTGAAACTACAGGCAGCAGACGCTTAGCTTAGTTAATCATGGCTCTGTCAAATGTAACAAAATCTGCCTACCAGCATCTAATTTTTGAGTTTTGAGAACCATTATACCATTAACACAATGTTATGACTCAAAAAGTATTATGTTATGTGACATAATTTCTTGTCTGCCTGTCACAGGAAGCTGCGGTGTTTCCCTCTTTTTCGGCTCCACCCAAGCTTCCTCACCCATATACTGGATTTTCTAGGTCCAGTAACTGACAAAGATGGTGGTGAGTGGTAAATCCTGGGATCAAAAAGTCCTTTATGATCTCCACTGGGTTACATCACAGAATGAACGTCTGTGGGGTTTTTTTACAGTTTATGTTTTAGAGCAGTGGTCACCAATCCTGTTCCTGGAGATCTACTGCCCTACATGTTTTAGGTATCTCCCCAGGAACAGGGTTGGTGACTTTCTGCCCTCCAGTGGTCAAAAATACCTTTATGCAGCTTTTATTTTCTTTTTTTTTACTAATTTGTTAAACGCAAACATCCTAGCCTTTAAAGTTAATGTCGGAGTCTGCGTCACTTCTTCTTTTATTTACACACACTTTACCTTAAAGTACACGGGCTCCACCTTGTGTCGGAGTGCGTGTGCATTGCCCACCATCTTCAGCACCGAGGCCACCTTGTCGGAGTTGTCAAGGCTCTCCACCAGTGTATTGATGGCAGTCATGACTCTGTGAGCGTGCTTCCTCAGCTGGGCACTCCTCTCCAGCTCCTCCGGCTCCTCGATGTGCTTGAACTGGCTGAAGTACTGCTTGGATGAGGGGAAGTTCACAAACAGCCTGCGAAGGAGGAGAGTTAAACTCAGTGAGTGGTATGAGCATGAGCAGCTGCTGCGAAGTTCCGCTAATCTCGTCGCTTCAGCCTGCACCGGCCTCGATCCTGCAAACCCACGTTCATTTTTTTGAGCTGGCTAGATAAGTAAGTGTCCAAGTAAGATAAGTACCATAAGCAAATATCAGCACTGACATGAGAGTGCTGCATAGTTTCCCTTAAAATGTTTGCTTTAAACTATTATCTAGGTCCTGCATGTTATATGTTCCATATATCTGAAAAGAATTTAAAAAGTGAAGGAAAAACATCCAACTGCAGAGAAATCATGACACAAAACGACTGAATAACTGTGCCTCATAGACAAAAAAAATTATTAACCACAATAGCTGTTGAATTATGAACGCATACTTTTAGATGTCGACACATTTGTTATAACAGTGATGAAATTTTCCGTTTCTATCCTAATTAGTCTATTCTTCTGCATACTTTGGCTCGTGAAGTGATCATCCAGTAGCAAGCCTGTTAAGCGCTCTGCTGATCTCTTAATTTGTACGTTAATGTAATATTTCATCATTACTTTTTTCTATAGGTGGTTAAATAATAAAGTGCATAGGGCAAAAAAGAAAAAGCCCCTTTTACTCCTTTAATAAATCATTTAACATGTCACATTGTAGAAATAAATCTTGCAGCATCAGATAAAATGTCCATAACAGGTGTTTCTCCTGAAGGTTGATCTAGATAGTGTCTGGGAGGAACTCTGATTTAATAACCGTTTCAGCTTTATTAGTTTGTTCAGTATAATCTCAGTGTTGGTCCAAACCTCTAGCAAACAAAACAGGTAGAAATAATATCCTTTGCCACTCTGCACTCTTTCTAAATGAGTACAGGATTTATATAGTTGATTCTTACCAGTGTGAACTCATTAAATTAAGGTTTTGAAGAAGCATATATTGTTAATTAATTAGTTATCTATGCCATTCTTTATTTGTTGATCACCACTCCCTGAGTTGAAAACTCATGGCATAAACCATTTCTTGTACCAGAAATCTGGCCTCAGGATTCGCACAGTCTTCCTTGCTACTGTATGTGGTCCCCCGTTGTGAACCTGTTGGCTCAGGTGTCTGACTGGTTCTGTACTGTGGTTCCTGTCATGCCTTAGAGAGAAAAAAAAAAAACAAAGAGCCCAGGATCCTGCACGATTTCTAACAAAAGGTGAAATGTGCTAATTAGAGACGAGGCGAGATGAAGAAAATGAATGTCACTGCCTACTCAGGCTACCATGAGCACACCTTTTACTTTATGGTTGAGATTGCAGTTATTATTACTGCAAAGACATTTCATCTTTCATTTGGCATAAATATTGTATTGTTCACATTTTTGTTCAAGTTCCACATCTGATATTTCTCTGCACATCCTGACTCACACAGTGCTCTTTCTAAGAACAAATAGTCAGTTCAAAGACATTTTCTTTGATTTCTATCCCTGTTTGACCCTCAGAGGTATCATAGAGAATTAGCAAAGAGAAACCTAAAAACTCCCCCCTCCCACAGTCTGGGAAGAGGGCCAATGCATCTGGTTGCTGGCTATCCTGATGTCCCATCTCCCTCTGTCTCTGCAACAACTGACACAAAAAGGAAGCAAAATACTTTTCTGTTTTCTGTTTTCCGAAGCATATGGCTAGGTATTAGAGTTTCACTTGTGAATCTAAATGTCTGAAAAGGGAGGAGGATGGAAGTCTTAATCTCTCAAGCTCTGGGTGGAGTGCCTTGGCAAGTGCTGGAGCAAAGTATTCACCGCAGTTTCACCGCAAACTAATGAGGAACTGTGGTGTTTAATCTTTCTCTCTTGTAATTGCGTGACCTGTGGTTGCATATAAATAGCCTCATTAGTATTTTATATGGTCATTGGAACTCTTAATCCTTCCTTATCCATCCTTCAAGACTATGAGGAGCTGAGTCCAGAGAAAGTTTCTAATTTCAGAGCCATAATTTGCTACTTTGGATGTTATCTGTTAGCCTAAAGACAGTTCGTTTGAAGGACTCAAGCTGACGCCGAGGTTCGGCTCAGCTCTTACTGCTAAAAGGAGAATTTATCATGGTCATGCTTGTCGATCAATCCCCATTCCTCAAATTCCTGAAGGTCGTGGGGTCTTTGTGAAGGAATGCGGAGGAAGAAAATAAGGGGGAATTGAGTTAAATGAATTTATTGTCAACATGTTTATCATAGAAGAACAATGGGATACTGATTTTTTTTATATTAAAGTGCTGCAGTTAAATCCTAATAGTCAGTAATCTGTGAAAAAATACATTTTATTGATGGTTACTGCACAAGTATATAGACCTCAGCATTTTTGCTTACCTCCCTCTCAACTTTCACCTCCTGCAATCATAAAGGATTATAAAGGCATGCTGTGTCATGCAGAAAATCTCGTCACACTTGAAAGACCGTCAAAGCCACCAATTTCCAATTCCCAGCAGGATGTTTCTTTTTCTTGATTTCAGTATAAACACTAAAGAGAGACAGTGACTATAACAACTGTAGGAATCCTCCAACAGGACTGTGCGTTCACCATAAAATATTTAAATGTTTAAATGACTGATGAAAAATATTCAGCAACACCTATAGTGAGAGACATTGTGATGAAACTCTCTCATCCCTTGATTTCAGAGGGGGGGGACGTTTTAAAGGTCTGACTGCCAGTGATGGAGTCATGCTGCGTAAGTTGCCCGGCCCTCCATACAGGCATTCAAAGCATGATCTGCTCCAGGGGAGGGAACCCTTTGAGTGCCAAAGATGTCTGACTGATGGATTGTTATGTTTATCCTTTGCCTCTACTATTTGATAAATAGGATTAAGAAAAAGAGGGAGAGGTGAGAATATCACATGTAAAAATACAACTTTGGACAGACTGGAAACTTGTAAAGTCAAGGAGACAATAAAAAAATGTAGCATCGACTGCATTCTGAGAGAAGATAACCCCACAGGCTGGACTTTAAGTCGGTTTAGATAGATATCTTTGCAGTTTTCTGTGACAGAAAAGCATCAGTAGGTCTTGTGGCTCCAGCAGGTGCAGTTATATTAGTGAGGGGGAAATGAAAATCTGACCTTATCAGTACTGAACTAATTAAAGTTGCAGAAATGACGAGAAAATGGATGAAAAGTCCCAAAATAGGAAGTAGATACCGTGCATGCAGTTTTGTGTGATGTGCAGCTGCTGATGAGAGTTGTGTGCAATATAAAACCATAATAGATGGTATTAAAATAGCTCAAATATGTGTCTCCTCCCTTCTAATTATACAGAGCATTTGACACCCCTCTATTATGTTTCTGTCAGAATAATATAAATATCTTCCTAACTCTGCATTAGATAAGATTTCCAACGTAAAACAGGAGAGTAAAACTACAAAAAAGAAATACCTGACTAGTATGGCCACCCCAACGTCATCACAGTTCTGGTAGACTTTTGCCCAGGAGTCCTGGATCATCACCCTCTCCTTGTCAGTCAGAGGGCTTGGTCGCTCCAGGTGGTCCACCTCTCCCCCCTCTCCCTGCATCCTCTCCATCTGGGAACACAGTTGTGCAGAGCCGAGCACGTGCAGAAGGCAGGGCTGATGAGAGCACCCCCTCCCTCAAAATAAACACTATATTTCTACCTTTTTTCTTGTTTTTTGTGGTGAGAGAGGAAGAAAATCTGTTTCCCTTCCCCCCCCCTTTTTTTTCCCAGTGAGAATCTTTTGCTCTCCACCTCTGAATCTCTGCTGAGCGAGGGTGTGAGCGAAGAACAGACTGAAAAAACACAAGAAACACACGCAGCGAACGAGGAGGAGCCTCTGTACTCTCTCTTTTACGCTCTCCCTTCCCTCCCTCTCTCTCTCTCTTGCTCTCTCTCTTTCTTTTCTCCCTCTGCCCACCTCACCTTTGTAGGTGGTGTTTGATGAAAACATGATGAGATAGGAAACAAATCCTTAATGAGAGAGTCAGATATGCAATGTGTGAACATGGATTCAGCGTAAGATTATGACATTGAAATAAGATAAAGGAGCACACTCTGACCTTTTTCCTCCATCGTCACCATTCCAGGCTATCCAGGAGATTAACCTGTAACGATATTGAATTTCTCACAAAGCCCTGCAGACGTAAATGTAAAAACACTTTGCTGACTGAAAATTAAACAGCATGACGTCCATCAGAAATAGGGCAGGCGTCTATTCATTTTGGTTTGTTCTGTGCCTCTAACAGGATACAGCTTATATCAGCGTGTTTTCAGTCGATTTTTCATTGCTTTACCCTTCTCATTCTATGCGCGCACCCTCAAAAGACCCACACAGCTCCCACTGCACTTTTTCAAATGCACATATTTCCCACCTTTGTTGTGGCCGGGGTTATCAGCGGGAATTCATATCTCGCTTGTGTTGTCACAGCTGAAAACTTGAGAATGTTCTTATTCAAGTTTCATAAAGTGGGCCAATTAGCCAGGAATCTGTGAGTCAACTGTCAAAGGAGAACAAACGTATATAGGAGCAGCAACACCCTTTATCAGGTATTGTAACAAAAGCTAAGATTGAGGTGGTATTTACTACCTTACTGGGGAGGTGCAATGTACAGTAGGTGCCAACAACGGACTGACCCATGTTAAACATTGACAGAGTCCTTGAGAGTGTAGCACTGACAATCAAGTTGGTGAAAAAAAAACTGTGCTTAAGGTAAAAACATCTCATATTTCTGGGGTTGGTGTGTCTCAAATATCTCAGACCTTTGCAAGCAGCTGTATCTGCAACAGCAGAGTTATTATACCAGCTGGTCACATTGTAAATATTGTAACTTTGGTTAAAGGTGAATATCATTCAAGTCCATCTCAAGCACTCTCAGTCAAAAACAAGATCAGAGTTCATGTATTAAACTTCTCACTGCACAGGTGTATGATTATCAAACCGGCTGGTCGGATCAGATTAGGTTGTTGTGGATCAGAAAAACAAGGCAACTCGGTCAATGATTGTAGATCGACATACTCTGTTTGTACCGGTTTATGTTTCTACAGAGGAAGCCAGATTTGTAATGCTTTATGGTTTATTCCTGCTGTCCACACCCACAGAAGCAAATTCAGACTGTAGTTCATGTGAATCATGTTATACCTTTAACCCACTCTGCTCAGAAAAACAAAGATCTCATGATCTCATTATGTTACATCCAAAGGCACATAAGTCTACTCACTGGATCCAGGGCTAATGAGTAATGACATCTAGTGGACAGCTGGAGTAATACTGCTTTTCAGGTGCTGTCAGAAATGCAATTTTTCAGATGAGTGAAATGTGGGCAGTTTATGTAAATCACTTATATAAAAAATCAATTATTATTTATCTATGAGAAAAACCCCTCTGTCAACAACTGAAGGCAAAAATCATGTATGCAACAGGTTTTTGGTATAATTACCTAATACATCAGTTAGGCTGATTATCTGCCTTTATCTAATCTAATCAATGACAGTTAAATTGTCATTAATCCATGACTCCCTGATGATCATTTCATCTTTCATCCTGCTAATTAAGATGACAGCAGCCTGATTATTAAGTTATAAACACATTAGTGCACATTCCTGCACTAACCGTACAGCTCTTTCATTCTAAAAACAAATATATTGTATATACTTGTAATATTTTTTTTCATATTTTGATTATCAATGTTTCTGTATTATATTTATGTTTCTTGACTTTTTCAATTTATATTACTATGTTTATTGTTATGTACCAAAACACCAAAGCAAATTCCTTAATAAAATAAATAAACCGGATTGCAATGCATGATATTTTTCTTTTAAAATGTGTTCCCAAAATTTTAGTCTTTTTCGTTACAGATATCTTTCAGTCACACTGACACACATTTAGATTAAAAAGGATATCAAGCACTTGATGTGTCAAGACAGGGGACTAATTTACGGGGGGGACACAGAAGACATGTCCCCTGCACTTTTTCCGAAGGCAGTATTGGACCCCTCCATTTAACGTTATATTAAAAAAACAGGAGAAACATACCATCATATAATACCTTGAAGTAACTTTCTTTTAAAAAGGTGTCTGTGTGAAATTTCGGTGTATGACAACTTTGTATTTAAAAGCCTCCAGGCTCTACTTTTATAATAAATACATATTTTGATAGTCATATTGCTTTGAGGTGTAGGGCAGATATCAGGGCACTGTTAGTGCAAGTTTGAACTAAATCCAAATAGGTGAAAAATTACATGAGATTAAGTAGGTAAGCTCAGGAATTATTAGACCTTACTGCACAATAACAACTAAATCAAATACCTAATGAGTATCCCTGAGCTGAAATCACGCTCACTGTCCCTCCACCAAAGCAAAGCGTAGCTGGTAAGATTGACCCAGAGGAGACACCGTAGCTCCAAGTGCAGACAGTTGTTAGGCTACAGCGCTACCTAAGTGACATGTATCAGTGGTTCATCCGCCAACAATCCCACAAATTAGTAGAATAAAGACAGGAATTAATGTTTTTTGTAGCTATGCTGTTTGCTAAGTTTACGTCGCACGCCGAAGGTCATTTTGTGTAATTAGCTCACCTAGCGGGCTAGTGTGCGGTAAAGCTAGCTAGCTAGCTAGCTAACGACAACGTCACAAGAGGAAAATCTGCAACAAACGCGGTGGTCAGTTGCTAAAAAAAACAAAAAAAAACAGGGGCCGCTGCTTGTCAGAAATAAACCACCAGGAGTGCCAGAATGAATGTCGCTAAAAGTGGATATCGAGTCTTCTCCGCAAACTCCTCCGTAGCATGCACTGAATTGGCCAAGAAGATAACAGAGTAAGAACAATGTTGCGTTTCTGACATTTTCTACCAGCTAGTTAGTGTTGTTCTCATACACAGGGCCAAGACATATGCTAGCATGTGAATAACATCCAGCTGCAGTTAGCCTATTAGAGGATCAATAACCAGCATTTGTTTTAAAAATGTAGCATTAGCCACTACGACAAAATAATACTTAGTTATTGTGTAAAATGGGACATCATCATGTTATCATTACTGACACTGAGCACTGAGGATTGTAGCTGTTTTGCCAAAGAGAGTCTGTCTGGCCGTGAATGAGTGAGTGAATGAATGAATGATGTGCTAAATGCCTCATGTTGGTTTGTGTGTGAGAGGCATCATTAATGTGATCATTGCATCCCACAGTTGGTTATAATCTAGCTGTAATGTTGTGCTCTTGTTCCACAGGCGGCTGGGAGTTGAACTGGGGAAGTCTGTGGTTTTCCAGGAATCTAACAGGGGTGAGGAGAATATTATGGCGTTATAGGGACAAGTATTAGTGTTACCAACAAAGGAGACTGGTAATTATTGCTTTGGGTTGATTTTTTTTCTAAATCAGGGGTTTTCAAAGTCTGAGACTGTGGGCCTCCCCTCAGACAAAGCTTGGAAAAAGGTGCCCCCTTACTCCCTCTTAGTTTACTTACTTAGTTTCGCTCAATTCGTGGATGCCTATGGGTTCATGATTATGTTATTTGATCCCATAGACAATCAATAATCGAGCCAAGATAGCCTAATATTGTTGTTTGACACAACTTCAAACTACACCAAATACATAAAAAAGGTCTGTCCTGAGGCATTTATTAGTTTCTGACTCTGGAAAAGTGGGAAAAAACATAAAATTCCCCAAAACTACTGTATCTGAACTATCTCTTTAACCAAATCACACACATTGAGGCTATCCTACGTGATCTACATTTGATAACTAATGAAATATTTTTTCACTTCCATTCACTGAGCCTCCCATAAAACTGTTTGGAGCCCCCCTCCCACTTTGAGAACCTCTGTTCTAATGAACATGTCAGGCATTTCTCAGGCTAGAAAACAAAACACTGCTTGCATCTTTTATTACAAGAGCCAAGTAACCAGTGGTGGGTTTGGGTAGCACCACCATTTACAACAATTTAGAGATCCTTTTGTGCGACACAATGAGATCATCCAGAATCTGAGGAAATAGAGTTAAACTACATGTTCACATTGATGCCTGGGATGACTATTGAATGTTTCAGTATGGTATGGAAATATATTGTTGTTTTGAAGATGAGTCAGATACATCAGGAAAATGCCCCATGTCCATTTATTAATCAAGGTATCGGGTCATATAATTTAGATGTGCATTGCATTATACACAGCAGGGCTCATGCAAAATGTGGTTATTTTACTTTAGTTGCAAATGCAGAACTTATTATGAAACGTAAAGCTCTAATCAGGTTTGAGAAAGCAAGTTTATACATGCTTTATCAATGTCAGTATTTCATGATGAGTAGTTTGGTCACTGTGAAGGCGTACAGTTACCGAAAAGGTGCGAAAAGTCATCAGAAGCATCAGATGCAGCTTCACTAAAGTAACTGATTGTGGCCTCATTTTGTCCCCCACATTAGAAACTAGAGTGGATGTGAAAGAATCAGTTCGTGGACAAACTATCTTCATCATCCAGACCATACCGCGGTGAGTATAGAAAGGCATGTCATTGCAACAGGAATAATAAAAAAAAAACATCAGAGTTCAGCACAAATTCACCACCAAGTCAGATCTTGTCACGCAGTTTTTAAGATTATCACTTGCTAAAGTTGTCATGTCCTTTTTATTCTGTTTTTTATGCAACCAGAGATGTCAACACGGCCATCATGGAGCTGCTGGTTATGGCCTACGCCCTCAAGACCTCTTGTGCAAAGAACATCATTGGAGTTATTCCTTACTTTCCCTACAGCAAACAGTGCAAGATGAGAAAGAGGGGCTCCATAGTGAGCAAGTTGTTAGCTTCAATGTTAGCGAAAGCAGGTAAAGAGAACAAAATTAATTTCAACCTGTGATTTGTTAAGTCTCTTTATCCCTCGCCATCATGTTCACACAGAAAAATGAATCTACTTGTTGACAGTGAAATACCTGCGTCAATTGTGTGTAAGGCCGTGCAACTGATCTGTCTTTTTACCCCAAAGGATTAACACACATCATCACCATGGACTTGCATCAGAAGGAGATCCAGGGCTTCTTCAGCTTTCCGGTGGACAACCTGCGTGCCTCCCCTTTCTTGATTCAGTACATCCAAGAAGAGGTGATAATCCCATTCAAATGTCTAATGCGTGTGTTTAAGTATTAGTGTGTTGGTAACCACACCTAGAAACCAAAGCAAGCAAGCAATCAATCAATCTGATAGAAACACTGACACCTGTTCTCCTTTGTCCTTTCAGATTCCTGATTACAGAAATGCTATCATTGTGGCAAAGTCCCCATCAGCAGCTAAGAGGTAACTGATGGATAAAAAAACACATTTCACCGCTGCTACTTCTCCCTTCTGTTAGCATTGTTTTGATGAAATAAAGTCTTAATGGTCTTAAAATAAAAACAGAACCGTTCAATTATACAAATGTTTATTATATAGATGTAGTGTGTAGATAACAGTAATTGATGAAAGGAAAATGATAAAGGTGTCTTCCTCGTTGCACCACTGCATTCTGACTTTTCTCTATTTTTTTTTTTTTAGGGCTCAGTCCTATGCAGAACGCCTGCGTTTGGGTCTGGCTGTGATTCACGGCGAGGCCCAGTGTTCAGAGTCTGACATGGCTGATGGACGACACTCCCCGCCATGTGTGCGCAACACCACAGGACACACAGGACTGGAGCTTCCTTGTAAGAGCACCCATCTTTGTAGAGCGCTGTGTTAATGTTTTCCAGGTTTTCTCTGCAGATATGTAGGCCCGACGCTTGATAGATTTTCCCCGTACAGAAAACACATCCCTCTTTATTGTTTCTCACAGTTAGATTCCTTTTTATTTGTCACGCCATGGTCAAATTCAGCAAGAAATTTCTTTAGAATTTCTGCTAGTTTAACAACTTCACTGCACTCATAATATAAATCCCGCCCACAGCCTAATACAGCTCTTATTTGTGCTAACCTGTTTCGAGCTGGTGATTCTGCTGTTTCTCACTCATACCATCAACCATACTCCAAGGAATTGATTTTTGTGTTACTGCATGTTTTAATTCCACAGATACACTACTTCTACTCATGCTGCATCCTCCGCAAGCTGCAACTCCTAACTTATAAAGAGTGACGTGCTTAATAATCATAGAATCATAGTCCCTGCCTGTTTCTTGGCACATACTTTGATTTTAAAATATTTAGTCTTGGTGAGAAATACTAACGTGACTCTGAGATAGTTTTCAACATATTTGCAGTGTTAATTCCTGGTAAGGCCATTTTAATGATTCAGTCTGAGAAAATATCAAATGATTGTGTCATTGGCAAATGACTCCGAAGTATTTGCGTCCAGTATTCACTTTATTATTTAGTAAAAATATTTCTATTCTTACTTGTGTTTTTATCCTCACCCTTGACTTAAAAAATCCTCCTTTGGAACAGTAATGCACAAATTGCTTCAACCTTAAGAAGACTTAACACACAGACACAATGAGTCTGATTTGTTGATGTGAAATTGTAAATAATTTCTGTCAACCTAGCACGAGGATTTTCCAAGTCTTGGCATCATGTGTTTGTCATGTCAAATATTTGTGCATTTGTGTTAACGTGGTGTTTATTTGTTGGTAATAGCAGGCAAACAACAAGCTCCGTTCCCTGGCATAGAGCTCCCAAGTACGACCGTAAACATAACTTACATCTGACTATAAAATGATTCCTCTTCAAATGGTTCCTCAATTCGTGCATGTGTAGATAAAAAGGGTTTGTGTTGCATCTTGTGAAAATACAGTCTGGATTCAGGAGGGGGAATTTGGGAAAAATGCACAAACTGAATAGTAAAATTTGCACTGACGAAACATTTTCAGGCCAATCAGCCACAGTGTGCTCCATACTATATGCTATTTTGCATGGCATGTTTGACTTGAAATGAGCAGCTCTAATGTTTACTGCACCTTTCTAAGATTCCAGACAGCTACTTCTACAAGATGACCAAACCCCTCTCTGTTTTGTTGTGTTCTGATTTTATTTTGAAATCCATAAATCAAACCAGAACCATGCCAAACATTTTTTGATTTAATTTTTTTGTTTTTTTTTTCATTTTATTTTTTACTTAAATATCTGGACTCATCTTGCCAATCAACACATGGTGCACCCATATTAAACCCGCTCTTAAAAACCTGATTAACATTTGGTCATAACTGCATGGGATGGTATCAATAAAGCATGCTCTTGAAAGCTAACATCTAATGATGGGAAGAAGAAACATTACGAATGGAATGGTTGGTATGTTTAAGCTTTAAATTCAAACAGCCCAAATCAGAGTTTTAGTTTGCTACTTCTGTGATAATTTCACGCTTAAAAGCAGAACTTGTACAACAATAATATTTAGTGTAGTGTTGCACTTATTGCTGAAATTTGCTGATGAAATCCTTTAAGCTATTCAATCTAATGTTGATTAATTTGTTGATCAATGGGTTTATTATTATAACTTCCAGGACATCCTGAATTAATTTCAAGATATCTGACCAAACATTTCTCAGGTAGCTTGTTGCAGTATCTCAGCAAGCTGTAAAGACGACATATTTTTGAGAAGTGTGTGTACTGCTAACAACATGGCTTTTGCTGGTTTTTTTTGGTTAATAGTGATAAAAGTCTGAATGTGCCAGGTTTTCTGATGCTGTGGGACTCACGGTATTCAGCAAAGTGTTCTGCAAGGCATGCTCCTCCTTTCTCTGCTTCTTTATACTTTTTCCTTCACAATCGGCTTGGCTGGCTGATTGTTTACCAGTTGATTGTTTCCTTAAACCCTTTGAAAGACTACATTTACATGCACAACAATACTTAAAATGCAGCTGCTTTTTTTTGTTAAAATTGGGTTGCAAAAAACGTATTTAACGGCTAGTCATTTGAATATGCTCCATTTAATCTAATCCCAGTCTAATTTTAATGGTGTGTAGAGTAATTTATTTTAGTGTGTCACAAGGGAGAGCACTTTCATGTTATCTTCAACATGTTATAATGTTTCTATTTAACCTTTATTGTGACAGTTTATATACCTAGCAGATTGGAAAGTTGCATGGTATTATTTTAGCATCTGAAATGACATGAAACCAGGATGTTCACAGTTTGTCAGGAGCAAAGTAATCGGACCCCGTATTGTGGTGATCAACCTGGCTCAGAAGTGCTCACAATGACAAACAAAGCTGTATAGGTGTGAATAATTAAATTATGTATCTTTGTTGTGTGATTTTCAAAAAAAAGCAGCTGTTGCATCTCCTGTGATTGGCATGCGAGATGTAATCTGATTATTGTGTGCATGTAAAAGTAGTCGCTGGCAGCAGTGATGTTCGACTGAGGACTGACCCCAGAACATTGGCAAGTGTGTATGAAGAAACCCTCATCAGTGCTTGTCAGCCACTGTTTGTCCTGTGTGAAATAAGACTGTCTGGTGCATATTGGTTCATATGCAGACTGCTGCCATGTGCCTGCCACAGCCTGGGCCATGAGGTTGTGTGTGTCCAGGCGGTTATACGCTGCCTTTTGATTGGGTATCCTGGGCAGAAAACCCCATCATTTGAGTTTGCATGGCATGTGCTGTACTAAGTTTGGCATTTCAGTTTAATCTCCAAGGGGTAGGTGGGGTACAATGGGGGGAAAAATTTAAGCATTTGACTGTCACTTAAAATTGAATATAGCATTATATTATAACAGAATTTCTACTAATAATTTACGTAATTCAATAATGACCCCATAATTCGGGGTGCAGATTTGCCTAAATTGCACAACATTTTCTCAACCCATTTTACCCAATCTACTGAGATTTATCTTTGATTAGGTGAACACACATAACCTCCTTAAAGTGCTCTCATAGGTAACCAGTTCTGCTTTCCTTTGCAGTAATGATGGCCAAAGAGAAACCTCCCATTACTGTAGTCGGAGACGTGGGAGGAAGAATTGCCATCATTGTGGTAAGATGCTGTGAATGCACTTCCTGTAGCCTACCTGGTTGAGCTGTCATTGTCAGCTGCCCTGTCATCTTTTAATTATTATTCTTTCATAGTTCTCATTTACAGCATTTCAAGTGGTTTGCACTATAAGTGGTGAATTAATTCATTTACTACCACTGTAAATGCCTCTTATCAGCGACAGTATGGTTTCAAAAATATGACTTAATTACTCATGCTCTACAGTTACATTTTCACCCTTAAAGCAAGACTGTGTATTTTATTTCAAAGAAGTAATAACACTTTCTTCCTCTTACGTATATAAAGTTGAATTTACAAGAAGTAAAAGACGGATGCTCAATTCCGTGAACTCAGAGGTTTTGCTACTACAGTCTAATTTGGTCTGGTATGACCAGTAGCTTATGGTGGCTAATGTTAGCTAATGTTGGCAAACTTTAGATGGATGTTCCTGTATAACATGACAACGTTCTTCTACCTCTGATACTCCTACACTACCATGGTTTGGCATTTCTTGTTATCCCACAATTCTCATTTGTGGCCACATAGCTTTGTTCATATGTTCCTTTCCTTATCCTAAGCTACTCAATTATACTGTGAGGGCAGCCAACTGATCAGAGACATTACCAAGGAGTCTTAGCTACAGATTGTGTTTTTCTTTTGTCTGTTCTTCTTCCAGGATGACATTATAGATGATGTAGGAGACTTTGTGGCCGCTGCAGAGATCCTGAAAGAGAGAGGAGCCTATAAAATCTATATCATGGCCACACATGGCTTACTGTCTGCTGATGCTCCACGCCTCATAGAGGAATCCGCCATTGATGAGGTGAGGAAACCCAGACTTGTTTTGCTCAATAATGTGTGTCAAAAGCTAAAGGAGAAGTAACAAGGGAAGAAAAAGCGTATTTGAAATCAGCATAAAACGTGCTTGTTCGTTATCTCTCGTCTGTTCTTTAGGAGTACAATGTAAAAGAAAACACTTCCTCCTCATGGAAGGTTTTTCAACTGAATTGTTATGGTATGAAATTAGTTGTTACTAGAACAAGGAAAGGCTTATTTCCAACAGTTGCATTTCTGTAATCTGTAAGTTTCTGTTTTCAGTTCCTCCTACTGTAACTATCCAGGGTTCAGAAAACACTTTATCTAATCCCAGTTTGTTTCTCATATAGAATGGGCAGGCATTGGTTAGCTGAATTTAGCTCTCCCAGGCATCTTTTTGAGTTCTTTGTCAAACCAGGTGTGTTGGAACTCGCTGAGTGTGGATTAAAACGGTCTTAACATCACTCTTAAGACATCTCAGATTTTTAGATATCCATTTCAAACATGTTTATAGTTATCTGTACAAAAATCTACATGTAATGTGTAAAAGATTTGAATGCCATGAGCTGCTTTAGCCACGACCAAATCCCGGTATCTTTGTCATTAAATCAGCCTGACAAGAGGCTGCTTCTTAATTGAAATGGAAACTGTCTCATTAAGTCTGAGCACAATCATTCGACCCTCAGGTGGTGGTGACCAACACAGTCCCCCATGAAGTACAAAAGCTACAGTGTCCCAAAATCAAGACTGTGGATGTCAGCATGATACTGGCTGAGGCCATCCGCCGCATCCACAACGGGGAGTCCATGGCCTACTTGTTCCGCAACATCACCGTGGACGACTAGAGCGTGTCGGAGATTGAGAGCTGAGGTGGGTCTGATGGTGGCTGAGGGCAGGTGCACCTCTTCCCAGTGCTGTAAAAACATGCTAAAGTCATGTTCCATGTGTTGTGTATGTCAGGATTACATGTATCCTAATTCATTTAAAGAAATTGAGCTTCTAAGAATTACCCAAAGTTATTTAACTTCTTATCAAAACTTGTAAAAATGTTTTGTTAAGTTGGGAAACGCATCATGTTCTTGTTGAGAAGGGATGATAAAAAGAGAAACAAGTGACTTTGAGCCTTGATGCGTTTAGTCATATTTTGAAGCCTTTCCTTGTCTTGCTGCTCTTGTTGATTTTCCAACTTTAACAAAAGATGCTTTGTATTTAAAAAGTTATTTTGTCATACACTGCGGTACCTCATATCGAAGGACTGAGCTTAAACTGCAAAAAGAGAAGAGAGAAATGTCTCCAGTAACAGGACTTTGTGCTTTACCAACCAGTTTCCAGACGCTCTTGCTGGCTGGCCCTCATGATCAAGGCTGCTCAGTACTGTGATTTCTTCGCATTTAACCACATAGACGACTCTGGACAAACTCCTGCTTGTTGGTGCCCAAATTATATTTTTATGCAGCTTGTTTTGCACCATTTGTGGGAATGTTTAGATGTTTGGTAAAATGCGACACAAGAATTTTCTCAACATCTACAGAAATAAATGGGTCGCCATTTCCTATTGTATAAATATATCAGGGGGTCAGTTCAACTAAATTTTAACAAAAAATATTTTCCTACTTACCTTTAGAAGTATCTAGCCAAGAAGATAGTTTTGGTTCAATGCTTGTGTTTGAGAAATCTGCTTCTGAGTTACTCCAGTACAATGGAGGTTAATGTGATGTCGTTCATGGCGCTCAAAGCATCAGTAAACTTGTGGGGCTCAAATAATTTATAAATGATGAAAAACTACAATGTCCTCAGCGAGGTCTGCAGAGTATTTAAATGATTTGAACACCACAAATGAAATTCCATTCACTTCCATTGTATTGCGCCTATAGCTAACAGCGCATGGTTATGTATCGCAGTAAGTGGGAAAATATTTATTTTCTTGTTGTTTGGATGAACCGACCCTTTAATATGCTATATCTCTCTAGCAGTAGACTGAACATGCTTAGTCCAATATTGTGCTTATTTTATCGGGTTGATGGTGAGTGTTATCTGACAGTGACGTCACCGTGCATATGAATTACATAAAAAGCTAAAAAGACCATCTTTGTTTTAGCCAATTAACTACAAATCTTGAATACCGGTCATTACTGCCGACTGTTTTTCAAAGCAGAGCAGAGACTTTCTTCATGTATTTTGGGTGTGTTTTTCTAAGCAGTCAGCGGTTTTCGTTAATTTCAGTTTGCTATGAAAATCAACTTGCAGGGACCTGCCTTGGTTATCCTGCTCTTTGGTTTTCCTTTTTGTTAGTTACAGTTTTGTTATTTGCTGATGTGACGGAAAGTCTGCTTGTGTGGTATGTGCTCCTGTACCTGTGTTGGAAAAGTATTGTGATGTTAGCAACACTGATCCACGCTAATTCCTCAACCTTTTTAACTGCCACCAACAGCCAAGTTCTCAATCTGCTTTGAAAGTTGCCCACGTTTGCTCACTTTTTTGCCCCTCTGAGTTTGAATTTCACACAGTATGGCGCGTGTATACCATGCTTTACAGTAACTGACTTTGAAGTCTTGAGTGTCATACCAGCACTTGAATGTACCAGCTAAGTGGACTTTGAATTGATCCATGCTTTAGGTGCATTACTTTACGATTACAAATTCAATATGGGAGGCTACTGAAGTTATTTTTTGTGCTGATGGCTGCCTGGAAGATAAGATGTGCACTAACAAAAAGAGAAATGGCCAGCAGTAATGTAAAATTTGTGCTTTTTTTAGTAAATTGGCAAAAACGTGCAAAAACGCTAGTGTGGTCTTGATGTTTGTCTACAGATTGCTGTGATGTTTCCTTATAAAACTTGTCATTTGAACATGCGCACCTTTTTTTGCCCTCTGAGTAAATTTCAAAGTGATGCTTTAGGGGAAAGTAGTGTATTTCTATGCTGATTGAGCCTTTTGCTCAGGGAAATATACTTTATAAGCCAATGCACAATAATTTTTTTTCTTATGTTTTTGATGCTTTGTTCCCGTTTCACATGTTGAAAAAAGTTTGTCTTCCATACAGCAGTACTGTACGTCTTTGCTTTTTACCATTTCGTTCTGCCATAGATACTGTATTTCTCCTGATGTGCTAATGGATGGGTATTTGACAGCTAGATGCACGTGCTGGTGCTGTGTTGGCACAGTGTTGGAAGTTGTCTGTATCAAATGCCGTTGCTATGCCTCAAATTGTATCTGTCGTTAGTGTTATTTCATGATGTCTTGTCTGTATTCACTGTTCCTCTGACTTATAATGTATAATTTAGACACCAACACTCTTCTGTCCAGCTCCACGGCGTTTGTCGATGTGTATGAAAATAAAACGGTTGCCTCTTGTTGTGCCTTGTCTCTGTCAAATAAGGAATCATATTATGGTGCTTTGGTGAATTACCTTATGGGTACAAGACTTAGCTTGCTGTGTCTGTACAGTTTCTGTTAGTAAAGTCAGATTTTATTAGGTTTTAGTTTGGAAAAGGGATCTTTTTCTTCTAAGTGTATCCTAAACCAGTGTCTCTCTGTAAAGTCTATACAGAATTGTAGATATTCTACATTAACTTGACAGAAGACAACAGACATTTGAAATCTTTACACACTAAGTGGGCATGCTGTACTTTATTATATGATCATATTTCTTTATCTTGACACTTACCTGCATCATTAAAAACAAACAAATAAAATAATAGCCTAGGAAAAGAAATCTTGACTAAAAAGATTCATTATAGATTTTTTTTATTAGAATTTTTAAGATTTCAAAAAGATTCATTGTCAAAATGTTGCATTTGAGTGCAGAAAAAATAGCTTTTTGGTAACAGACTTTTTCTCTTCATGTTGGCTGCTTTAATCAAATCTCTGTTGTTTTGAGCAATCTTCATGTAGACTGATATCTGCAGATATTTGAATGTAGCTGAAAAGTTAGAGTTAAAGATCATACAAACATTAAAATACTGTATCTGTGTATGTGAAGGCCTACCTTTAACTTTGACGTGCAGTACTACAGTAAATCCTGTTTAAAAGCATGCAGTGTTTGTCATGTTGGCCTGTCAGTCTGATGTAGTGACAGTCAGGGATCCTGTACTTGTTCAAAACTTCTCAGGTATCTATACAACACTGAGGAGCTTTGACCAAGTCTAGGAGCAGAGACAAACACAGAAACATTCATCGTTTATGGTAGAAAATGAAGCTCAAGTCATAATGAGACAGACACCCACAACAGATGTCCATTTTCACAACGACCTGAAGTTTAGTACCTGAGCTTTAAGAATGATGGTCTGCATCTCTGTCGGTCCATGTGTCGAGTTAGTGTGCCGCTGTGGACGGGCTGAAGACAGCTGTGAGTTAAAACAGGGCACAAAGAGGAACCAGAGCTCTGATAATCGCAGGTCACTTCCCCGTCTGATTCTGGGGAAACAATGCACCTTGTCTGTCAACGTTTTCAGAAAGAGGAAGCATACCTTTTTCTCTCCCTTTCTGGGCCTGTGTGGCATTTTAACAGTCAGGAAACTATGAAACATATGAAAGGAACATTAGCGAACATCAAAATGTTCACAACAAATTAAATGATCCATTTAACCATTGGTGCATTTAACCAGTCAAGTTTTATGGCAGGCGGAAAGAATGGATATTTCAGAGTACTAAAGGCTATTTTAATAGTGTATTTTCAACAAGCCTGTGAATATTCTCATTCATCCAGGTCATAGTTATAGTTAGACAGTGTATTTTCAAGTATCTACAGTATCCCACATCAACCTATATCACAAAAACACAGTAGGATATACAGTAAATATCAGGTACATACATCCAAATGCCTTTTCAGTAGCTAATTTCACTGTAAGTTACTGTAGTAACTAGTACAGTTGCATATCCTGTATTATATTTGGACTTTATCTGATGTATTGTAGCAGTCACTGGAGACAGAAGTTGATAAGGTATTTACAGTTTTTTTTGCTTCCCTTATAATGTCATTTTTGTTGATACTCATATTGTTCGAAAAGCTTCCTCATAATGACAGTACAGAGAGCAAGTAAGGTAAATAATAACCACCAGAGGGCAGTACAACACAGAACAGAGAGTGTGTGTGTGTGTGTGTGTGTGTGTGTGTGTGTGTGTGTTGGACCAATGCAATAAGTCCATAATTTACTTTATTTCTCCAGGATAATCCACTCACTATCAACATCACTATCAATACTGCTTTCGTCAGTCACTTTAGATACAGGTGGCTCAGGTGATGCAGAAGTTCTTGTTTTTCAGTCTTTTTAAAACTTACATTTCTGGTTAGACGGGCGCTGTTCTCAAGGAAACAAGGTGACAATTGTCAACACAGTACAACTTGGAGTGGAAATATAGTCATTAAAATGCCATTTAAATAACATATGTCATCATATGCTGGGCCAGAAGTACAATTTAAATTTTATACCTACCAGCAAATATGTTCTATATTACATTCACATGTAAAACAGTCACATTTTATTTAGAAGAGACGTCTCTTCTTCTGCGTCTTGTATTTAAATCTTACATGTATCATAACTGCAGTGTAAGACAAGTTTAAAGTCTGTAGACCCAAACTGTCATTGTGTGAATGGTGAGCTGTTTTCACACACATAAGATTTTATAATGTATCTTCTGTCAGCCGTGTAAGCTTTATTTTACTTTCATTGTATTTATATATTATTTCAGTTTGGGCTGTAATAATAATACCATTATAATTCCCCACTGTCTGTATGCCTTTCCTCTCTCTCACACACACTTCCTTTTTGTCTTGTTCAGTCACGTCAAGTGACATCTGTAAAAATGACAAAATAATCTGTGAAAAATGCTAATTAATGTGTAGAGAGCGGATGAGATAAGCAGTGTGACTGGAGGTATAGCAAAAACTGTTTTATTTATCTTAAAATAAGCACTGAATAAGAACTTCACCTTGGTCTTTGTGCTGTCATGGTGAAAAGAAAACACCATTTAAATTCTCAAAAACGTGACACCTCTTCCTCACCAAAATAAAGTCAGATATCTCATAAGGCAAACTCCCATTTAAAAAAAAGAATTTATTAGTCAAACAAACAAAGAGAGAAAAACACCAGCAAGTATGTATTTCAAAATAATGGTTTCCATGTTAACACCAAGTGCATAATGAGGTTTTGCAAAGTAGCGTTTCAGAGTTGCAGGACAGGATGCACAAGAAGTCACAACGCAGTGTTTGATGTGTTGCTATTCAAATATATACAGTTTCCAAGTCCTCCTTCTGTTGTTCACTTTATTCGTATTATGTAAACAGACTTGTGCATAAATACCCATCACTTAACAGTTATTGCACTTTTTTTCAACACCAGCAACACAAAAAAACACAAAAAACGAAACACCACATATACATTTGAATGAAAACTGAACTTATATAATACATAAAGCTGCTTCTACACTGTCACGATTTAGCAGCAGCGTTTGTGCACTGTTTTTTTTCGCCGTTCAAACTGTTGTTCGACCACATTCTTTCACGTCATTAAGGTGGTATCTGTTTTCATCACTGTCCGTCCTCGTTGTGTAGCATCTCTGTGCCTCCGGTGCTGCTGTGGGACTCGATGCGATGCTTTAAAGCCTGATGAGGAGACATAATTTACTGACTCAAGAGTTCATTAGAGTCTTAACACATTTAACACCTGTCTCTTGGTTTGTTTCTCCCCACCAACAAAGCCCTTTCAGTCTCTTTCGGGCAGTTTTCTCTTTTGGTGTTGTTGCCCTCTGAGCAGCTCCACATCATTATGAGATGAGGCAGCTGTTGGTCTTGTTCATAGGGGGCCGTTTGCTGCTCTCCTTGGGGAAGGTTTCCCGTCTCCGGCACAGCGCTGGACTGAGCCAACTGGGCAGGTTGGCCTGCTGGAGCAGCTCCCTGAAAGCTTCCAGCACGTTGACGTTGTCTTTGGCAGAGGACTCCATGAAGCTGTGGTTCCAGTCCAGCTCCACTGTGGACAGCACGTCCCCGCTGGACACCTGGCGCTCATTGTGACGGTCTATCTTGTTGCCTATCACCACAATGGGAGTGTACTTGTCCTCTTTCACCTCCAGGATCTCCTCTCGCAGACTCTTGACCGCCTCCAGGGATTCGGGGTCGTCCACGGCGTAGACCAGGGCGAAGGCGTCGCTGTTCTGGATGGAGAGCTTGCGCATGGCAGGGAAGGAGTAGCTGCCACTGGTGTCCATGATGTTGATGGTCACTTTGACACCCCCCACCTCGTACTCCTTCCTGTGGAGCTCCTCCACTGTACGCCGGTGCTTGGGCTCAAAAGTGTCTTTGAGGAAGCGCTGGATGAGGGCTGTCTTCCCCACTCCAGCTGCTCCCAAAAACACCAGACGCACCTCTGTCTTCTCCTTCACTTTAAAAGACATGATGACTTCCTGTTGCTCTTTTTCTCCAAAAGAAAGAATCTCTCTTCTGTCCTTTTTCTTAATTCTCTTCTCCTTTGCCTGTGGATCCTTGTCTGAAAACAGTCTTAATGTCAGTGACAGAGCTGGATGTAGTTGTGCTGGAGATGAAGATGATAGCAGAAGCATGTGAGTGTGGCTGTCAGACTGCACTCTGTATTTATTTTCACACACAGTACCTGCCCCCTTCTGCTCCCAGCCAATCAGGAGAGGGCAGTATCTCCCTCTCTCTCTGGACTTACAGCAGCCAATCACAGACAATCTTGCAAATCCAGTAGAGTAAGAGAGAAAAGAAATAGGTGGCAGAGGTGATTTTACTTAAAGTTCTTTGTGTGCAATGTAGAAAACATTTCCATCCATTTCAGTAACAGTAATTAAGATGTTAATCTGTGAGCAGTCTGTGCTTATGGTTAATCTGTGTTCAATACTGACTGTGTAATAAATAAATAAATCATCCATGAGTCTTTCATCTCACACTTTTTATTGATGATGTATGTGGCTTGCAGATGTTTTAACACATGATTTAATATTGATTTTCAGATCATTAAAGAAGCTACAGTGAAAGCTTTAATTATATATAAAAAGGCAACAAACATCATAACATCATGCTTCTTTAATGTTACGTCTACATTCACCACAGCTCTGACTGCGACCAGAAAACTATTTTGATTACAAAAACAGAAAGAAGATTGTGTGTATTAAGTTATTTATGTTGATTTATTCTCTTTAGCATTTGTTTGACTTAATTTATATAACGTTTACATTTAAGTTTTAAAATTCAGTTGTTGCTGTAGCACCACGATCAGGAAAATTCTTCCCATAATTTTAGGTGGATTTTCGTAAAAACCACAGAAAAAAAAAAGAAAAATGATCCTCATAATTAAAAGTGTTGAAAATATTTCTGTTTAAACATTCTGATGCATCATCAATTTCTCATTTGTTTCTCTGATAAAATACACAATTCCACATTGATGAGGAAAATATGACCTTTTTATAAATTGAGTTCCTGATGTTGGAGACAGCAGTTGACTGTCTCAGCTCAAGGTCCATTTAGTAGCTGTTCTGATGATCTTCATCCATCTGGTGATGAAGGTCTGGTGATCGAAAGGTCCAGAAGAGCTACTAAATAGCTCTTTTTGGTGAGGTTGTCAAATGAAGGGAAATCTGTTCAATAGATTTTCCAGTCACAGGCACCTTTGCATTTTTGGGCTAAAATACTAGGAAAATAGTATAGAAAATTAGGACAATTAGAAAGTATACAAACTAAATAGGATAATTAATATTTCTGAGTGAAATTTGAGCCAGTTATACTTGAAAAGTATATTTAGTAAGTGAGTTCAGTCATTTTGTTTGAATGACATAAATGCTCTTGCAGTCACCATTAAAAGGTCATATTCAGAGCTGTTCTCAGGGGACTGCCCAGACAAGAAAAACATGCCAATCATTTGCTATTAGTGTCCAAAATAAAATGTTATTTGATCCTGAGAGACTGTTTTGTTGAATATAATCGATCTCACCTTCCACAAGGGGCGAGTCAGTGTAGTCACTTTACAGCATGATTGTAAATGCTTCTGTTATTACACTGCACAAAATGCATAAAACCTCATTATTGCAAATGAAAACCCTCCTTATTTGATACATCTCTTATTTGATTTCATGCACAGGCTGATCTTTTTTTTATTTCAGAACAGATGTAGTTTCAGTGGACATTTCTCTAGCACTTGCTGGCTTTAATTAGCTTCATGAGAAACGATCACAAAGAGCAAGACGCTTCATTGTCACTGTCTGAAAACTGACTGTCGGAGGCTGAGGAAGCAGTGACAGATGTTCTGTTCCTGCACTCTTAACAAGCACGTCACACTTATGAACACGTTTGAGGCAAATGTTTTCATTACAGTGGGTAACAATTATATCTATTTCAACACAACATATAATGCATGTTTTAACAAATCTTCTATTGCTTTAAAATTATGTAACCTCTGTAAAAGAGAGAGCATTCAGTATCATTGTCTTCGCAGTGCTGCTGGGATTCAAATGTCAACTGTGTGGGATGCTTCGTTGTCTGCATTCAATTCAGACAAAGTAGAAAAATAATATAATATTACAGTTGTCATTATCATACTCAGATCTCTTGCATGCTCTCTGTGCCCAAGACTTTGTCACTTGTTGCTATGATACCACCGAACCCATTACCTGAGCTGAAAGGGATTTATGGGAAGAAATGTGCACCTTATTAGTGCTGTCATTCATTACTGAGTCCAGCTGTTCACATTGGAGAGAGGTAATGGCCAGTAATGGGGTATACTGGCTAATTAGGCAAATTAAAAGCACATTTCATGTCAGCATATTTCATTGGCCAAACACCCCGAGTGTGTGATTTACAGTAATGGCCACATGTTATTGAAGCTATCTCAAAAATTGTTCTTATACCTCAGGTACACGCTTTGAAGATTGAACCGTAGAATGTGTTGATTTCTACACCTGAGTCCCTCTTGGCTTGTGCAGTTTATATCGGACCATGCCTGTGCCAAGATTGTGTATATTTAAACTGATTACATACCCTTGTGTGTGAACCTGTGTTTGTCATTCTATTATAGATGTGTGTAAATCTTATTTTCTGCTGAGAAAACAAACTTTGTTCTTTTGCCGCCGTGCAGCAGAGAGTTTCTTTTTGAAAATAAATGTCTGCTGGAATCACAATTAAAGTACATCTCCTGATGTTACTGTTATGTGCTGCATTTCTCTCAACAAGGGACTCATGGATATTACCTCTGGACTTTCTGACCTCTCCCTCCTCCCCTCTCTGGAGACAAAACTGGTCCGAAAACTAAAGCTCAAAGCCCCAAAGCAATTCAACTCCATCTCTCAGGTCCTTCTCTTCATTAAACACAGGAGCAAGACAGCGCCAGCATAGGAGCCTATATATTTTCTCAACCCATTCTTTCTTATCGGTATAGTTTCCTTACAGGTCAGGACATTCTACAAGAATAATGTGAAAACAGCTTCAAAGAGCAAAACAATCGAAACATTGAGGAATGAAAATACAAGAAGGGGTCAATGGGTGTATAATAAAGTGAATTTCACA
>NTHP01000142.1:763911-777960 GCA_003416845.1 Oplegnathus fasciatus | reverse complement strand
CAGAACAATCTGCTAACACAACATTGACTGTCTGCCATTTGGTGCTGGGTAGCTTTTCTTTTATGACAACAGCTGTGAGACTGAACCAAAACATTAAAGTTGCGGGCCGTAAAACCAAAACAATGAACTGAAAAACACTAAAACGCTGAGGGAAACTGCAGTCGGAAGATAATTATCTGTGGATTCTTCACTACGAGTGACCCCTTTCACATTAGACATAGTCATTTGATCCATTGTTGATATAAAAATATTGATTACTGCAACTTTAAATTCAATGACAAACTAAATATGAGTCCCAAAAGTCCCAAAAAAGAGCCTCACCACCTTTGCTGAGTTAAACTTATTTTTAGCCACATTAAGCGTCCTCCCAACATTTTCAGTCATTTGGTGTCAGTCAACTTTTTCAGTCATACATAGTTTATGTATTAATTTGTTGTTTAAATTTTTAGCCATGCTAGCAGCTTTAGAGATGGCAATGCCGGTTGATCAGTCCACCACTTTGGTCTGGATCTCAACAACTGCCATTAAATTTGGTACAGACATTCATATCCCCACCTCAGGATGAATTGTAATGACTTGTGATCCCTTCACTTTTCATCAGCGCCATCATCAGGTCAAAATTTTAATTTGTCCAAAACTTTGGTTTATGAGCAAATACCTGCAAAACAAGACATTCCGATCAGCCTCAGCTGTACCTTGTCTTCAGTGCTAACTAGCAAATGTTAGCATGCTAACATGGTAAACATTAAACCTGCTAAACATCAGTCATTATGAGCATGTTAGCATTTAGCTCAAAGCAACGTCACAGAGCTGCTAACATGGGTAGCCTTGTTCTTAAATACTCGTCAATTTTTTTTTTCTTTTGTTGTATTGAAGCTTAGAGATTTTCATTTCATGATAGTTTCATGAAGATGAAGCTACTTTTTCCACAGTTTTATTTATAGAAGAGTCTGTAGGCCTATAATTAAAGCCACTGAGAGTTTTTCCAGCCGCAGGTTTTATCTTGGGCTGTGTTGCAGTATTGAGCCTCTGGTCACCCTCCGTGGCTCCGAGGTGTTAGTCTGGGATGGTGACTGGCTCTGGTACTGGGAGGAACAAGCTGTTCTCAGAGCAGAGCTCAGACGGTCTGTTGATCAAGTATGATTTTTGCACGCTGCTCACCAGTGTGTTTTTAAAGAAGAATAATGAAACAAGGGAGGGATGTTTATTCTGTATGCCTGTGGTTAGTTCAGTATGCTGTCCTAAGTGTCCTAAGAAAGAAAAACACCAAGAAAAACAGAAGGATCCAGTTTCAGGAGATGGCACCTGAGGACATTTACTTAGTTAGTGTTACACTTACAGTGTTTGATAAGCCAATACAGGAGAAATAATAGAGCTAGTGCAGTGCTGATAATAACATGCACGCTGCAAAGAGTGAACTCTAAGTAAGATTAAATATCTTAAATCAAGGCAATATATGGTTGTTTTTTGTCTGCCAAGATATTTCTTCTTACCCGGCAGTTTTTATGTTAGAGCATTTCACTTGTTTCAGTCTTTTTTGTTCTTTATTATCTCAATAAGATATTATAACTTGTTATTGATTTCATTACTGGTTCTGAGTATAACTTAATGCTTGAAACTAGAATTAACAGAATTATAAAGCCATTTGTACACTGACAAGTACAAAACTGCTTTGTCGAAGTCAGAATTTCTTATTTCAAGCATCTTATCCTTTTCATCTCCTCACATGTTAAGAACAGATGATGACCTAATGGAATTCGCTGTTTTATTGTCAGTCTTACACCACAGCACAGCAATCATGTATTCCTATAGACAAGATTCAGACAGTACACTTTTCATATCTGGGGAACACACTATGAGTCATTTGAACTGTTGTACAATTCTATTACATCGCCAAGGTGGTATTTGACTTGTACATATGTTTGGCTCTTGTAGCTAATTGCGTAATAAGAGGTAAAATCAACCAGCTTTTCAGCATCCACCAACTCAATGGCCTGTGCAAGGTCTGGGACCTCAACTTGATAAGCCATGACGTTTCTATCAAAGTGTATAGTGTATACTTTTTTCATATATTTGGTTGCAAATATTTATAAAATTGACCTTGGAAACCCATTGTTTAAAGAAACAATGTTTAGACTCGAACTTTAAGCGAGCCAGTCTTATTTCATTAGTAGTACATTTATCATAGTCAGGATTACTTATTTTAAGCATAGTATTGTAGCGATGGCCCATATTTCCCCATCATGTCTAGTGCTGGACTAACTTGGGTGCTAAGTTTGCTGTTTTATGTTTCAAATGCAAATGTTCTTAAATTCTTAAATCTTTTCTTTTTGTCTAGACAAATGTACTTGTTTTTAGTGTAGCTGCACTGATTTTAAGATATAATTCCTAAACATATAGCCTTATTTCAAGACAATGGCACTAGCATTTGCTAAATTTGAGCACATTGTCCTACATATTGAGAAAATAATTCTTTCTTTGTATCCAGACAAAGTATTTGTGTGTGTGTTTAATCAGCAGGGTGTGTTGATTAGACAGTCAAACAGTCATGTCTCGTTTTATTATGTGTCAGGAGAACATTTAGTCCTGTCACACTTTGTTGGTCCAGTGCCACCGATATGAACTCAGGTGAAAAGGTGTCACGTGTCTGTACTTGGAGTTAGAAAGTTTGCACTGCATTCAGGATCTTGGAGTGCAAAACAAACAGCTCCTAATAACTGCTAATATGGGAGTGTTGCACGTGAGTGTAAAATTCTCTCCTTGCGTGGCATAAATAAACACAGATGTTCTATAAGTCATAGAGGCTGACCCAGAAACAGTGCACCATGCTGTAAAGTCATTTGATCTTTACAGTTGAGCTAAGTGGGCAATTTAAGGACTCTGCACTCCAGTGGAGGGTATGATGAAGTATGAACAGACACAGGGTCTGCACACTTTGTTTGCCCATGGAGTAAAGGCAAGGTCAATTGGTCCAGTAGGCTATTGATCCCATTAAATTGGTATATATAGAGCAGAAAAGGAGTGTACAGTTTGTTCTTTTTTATTTACACAAGAAACAGTAGAATTTCATTGGCTGATTAGTACACCTCATGGCTAACATGTCCAACACTGTTTCTTCCATGAGCTACAGGAGGCTAAGTTAGCTTGACTTTGATGGACTGTCTCATTATTTTGGGGAGGGATGAACAGTTACAGTGACATCACCTGACATAGATGTAACACAGAGGTCTGATTCTGCAGAGTGCTCCATCATCCACCTCGCACAAGAAGCAGCGCGAGGCATACATAATGGCCTGGACGAGGGAACAATCTGACAGCACAGTTTTATGATGGACTCTTCCCCCGTGGAGACTGTAGCTATGTGAATTATTTCAAAATGAAAGGCCACTGCTTTACCAGCGATCGACTTTGGCAGGTTTTAGCTAAGCGTGGATACAAATTGGGTTTGTATTATTGCAGGATTTTGGCCTTAAGTCATAACTCCACAGCACACATGTGACCAGAGAGACAGCTTGATATTGCTTTGTCTGCTTTTGTCAGTGTCTGTCCACAAGGAGGTATATGCAAATGCTGAAAACTGGTGATAATAAATCCAGAGCCTTATGTCTTCTTATTATTACACTACGGACACCTCATTACATGTGTGTCAACAAGAAGTACAGACCAGACAGCCCACTAACACCGGCCCACTAATTTTGTATCCTGGCTCTTAATCCATCCTTTTCACATGCAGGTCACTCTCACGAGTGTGTATTCAAACCTCCTCCCTTTTTAGTTTGGCTACAGGTCCTCTGACATTGTCCTTTGGCTCTGGAACATCATGTCCTGGATAATGAGAGGTGTGGCGGTGATGGTGGTGGTGGTGTTGGTGGGGGCAGGAACAACAGCAGCTAGCTGGTGGTGACTGGTCTCATTACACTTCGCTGCAGTAGAAGATGTTCTCTCTGTTTGGGGAAGCATTAGTTGTTACGAGTTAAAAGGTGTTAAAAGGCTGTAATGTGTGTGTGTGTGTGTGTGTGTGTGTGTGTGTGTGTGTGCAGTGTATTCTAAATGGAGGTATTAACCATTAAGAAACAAACAATGTTTTGTGACTGAGTTTTTATTCTCTTTCAGGTATTTTTATCTGACATATTTCTTCATGTTGTAAGAATAGTATATGAATAATATATGAATAATGATATGGCAGCAATCAATAGAGCCTTCTCTCCTCTTTCATCTTTCTTTTCTGGGTCAACAGATATGTGGCAAAACAACACTGGCAGATTCTTTTCTGTGTCAAGACTCCTGATGATTGAAGAGGAGTCTGCAGCGCTGACTGGCCATTAGAGAAGCCAAGCGAGATGAAAGACACACAGACGAACACATATTCATTCAGAACATCTCATCGCGAAGCTAAAAAACATTTTGGACTGGGTGTACGAGGACTTTGTTATGCAACCTGAGGTCTTGAAAGGGGAGGGCGACTGGGTAAGAGGTGTCGAAAAGCAGCGGGTATTTATTCTAGGTTTGAGTGAAATGGCAGGTAGGTATGATGTACAGTATCCTTTTTCATACATTTCAGTCAACTTACACACAGTCAGAAGACATTTAATAAAAAATGTTTAAGCAAGTAGAAAAGGACCCTCCAATGGACCATTTGACAATTTACTTTCTGAAAAAGAGCTGCAGAGGATCAAAATCCATATATTAACAAGTCATTTACTTTTATAAACGCAGATGACTTACTACGTTTTGTTCACAACCTGCAACCCCAAAGTGTTTCTACTAATGGCTTTGATCTGTAAAGCAATAGTAAATGAGTGAGTAAGTAACTCATTTACTATTGCTAAAAGCCACCATCAGACCATATCACTGTGTACAACAATCCCTATTTTTTTGAGTCATACAGAATAAGTTATTTTTCTTAAATCCAAACCATCCAAACTTCATCACATCCAAGTGTGGCACAGGTGCACCTGGCAATGAAATGACCAATTAGATGAAATTAAGTGCATTGGGTAGATCACACTTGACGGCCATGTGTGCAGCGCTGCCGGGTTCAGGAACATAGAGTCCTAAGAGAGCTTCCCTCGAATCCTCACAGAGCATTGCAGACATTTTGTGCTCCTCTGTGCTCATTTCTGCGAGGTTCCCAAGCGTGCTTTCAGTTGTTGTCCGAAGCATCAGGGAGCAGTCTGCAGCAAGCATCTAATTTGAAGAGTGGTTTGCTGGTTTTTGTCTGGAGGATCAATGATTCAGCGCTTTGGTTTTTAGTTTCCTTGGTGAAAGGTGTTACATATCGAGGAGTTGCTATATTAAACTTATAAAACAGGACAGCTGCTTCTCTGCACCTCACTGATGCCTCCAGCATCATTATCTTTTTAAATAAATGTTGTTATTGTTTAGCAGAGCACTGCTGTCCCTCCTCAAATGATTGGAAATTATTATGCTGTTATTGAGTGTTAGAGATGGAGGACCAGAGGGCAGCAAATATAACTGCATTTCTCATAATTGAAGTTTCATTTTCAGAATCATATCACAGTGACTCCGAGGTGAAAATGTGCAATTATATTCATAGACAGCAAAGATTTTTTTCCCTCTGGATACTTGGAGCGTGAAGTTGTTGCTCCTCATATTTATTGCTGTTTATTATTTTTACTTGACCCAGTTTTACATTTCAAACTTTTACACAGAAACTTTTTGCCCTCCAGTTTTTCATATTGTTACCAGTATTGCTGGTTTAGTATGTAGGTGCTCACTACAGTTGTGTCAGGGGAAGTTTATCAGTGGTGGAGGCGTCACTGCCTTCCTGGTTTCCGGGTATTGTCCTTAAACTGGACTGCCAAGTTACACTACAGATTAAGATGAGACAAAACAAGGCAAACATCCTCATGAAAGCTCCTCCTCTGCACATTTAGTAATGATGAGATGACAAATCTCATGCGCACTAAACCTCATCCCCCCTTTAGCTACTGCTGCTACACCTTCTCACACAGCGCATGGTAACAGTGGAAGATTTACCACTCTAAATTTCCAGTCATTTTTTAAACAACGGGTTTTCGATTTCACTCAGAAGTTTAAAAAAAAACAGGCATCTCATTTCTCGCTGACAACCGTGGATTTTATTGGCTGAAATGACGACTGTTGCTAGCAGATTTTGCTGTACTGTAACAGTTAGCTAGCTGGTGTAAGCTAATGATATTGCTAAAGCTCCATAAATTGGTTGAAAACTCTGTCTCCAGCTGACTTTTTAATGTTTCTAGATGATTTGATTTAAAACGAGAAGCTGTCATAGCTCGTCTCCCTGTCCCTCCTCTCCAGCCATGTTCCTTCGCCATTCCCCTTCCATCCACCAGATGCCCTCAGACTCTTCACTCCAGTCCCTGCCACTTCCACTTCCCCTGCAATCACCTCATCACCTGAGCTTCCCTGCCCACCTGTCCCAGATTCCCTCATCAGCCACACTCAACATACATGCCAGCCCATATCCATTGTTCCTCTGTCAGATCGTCATTGTTGTTTGGACTCCTTACCTGCCATGTTCATTGTTCATCTGGACTTAATGCCTGAATTACTCTGCTTTGATCCTGTACCTGCCTGCCTTTCTACCTGCCAGTAAGCCTTAATTAAAACTACCTTTTGGTCTGCATCAGCTCTGCCTTTGTCCTGTCTGCATTTGGGTCCTGTACTGCTTCTCCTGGAACCGTAACCTGTAAAAGGAACTTGAAATATGCACATGATAGCTACATACATGATATTGTGCTAAAAGACTGAGGCTAAAGCTAAAACATGTCCCAGGCAAACATTCAGCATCTTTACCAGCTGATGATCCATTTAGACATGGAAATAAAGAGAGCAGCATCTTGTATTGCAGAGTAGAGCTACGTAGTTAGTATTATAGTACAGTATTATAAACAAAAATGTAATTAAAATGATATTTGTTCTCATAAAACACGGTTTGAAAGCTTACTATTATAGAAAAGCAACAAAGAGATTAGATTCATGTTTTAATGTCTGTATTTTCAAACAGCATGCTTCACTTTTACAAGAGACATGAATTTGAGGTTGAAGACTAATCAATGCGTACTTAATATTATCTAACGCAAGCTTTGCCGAAGTTCCTGGAATGGAAACTTTCCCAACTAAACAAAGACCAGGACAGAGCCGCTATCATCATGCTAAACCCAGACATGCTATACTAGCATCTTGGCCCCTCTAACAATAGATGTTCCAGTCCTGAACAGAGATTTTTTCAATGCAACCTCTAATCCCACGTAGTAAGATAATTAACGCCCTTTGCCAAGTAACTTGGGCTGTGTCCGAAATCATTCACTCCTCCCTACTCACTATGTAGTAGTTCTATGTAGAGGACTGTATAGTGAGCTCATCGGCAAAATGAAAAAACACTTTCGGACACTACTCAGGTTATATTCTCTGCACCGTTAATTACGTCATTGCTGTCCCACCAATAAAACGCGCCAGATCAACGTTAGCTGGTGGACCATCCGTAATAAATACCAGCATGCATGTTTGTCATAAATACATTTATACTTGGAGTACTTTCCCAAATTAATAAATACAAAGTACTTTGTGGCCGTTTGTGTTTTATATAAAGCTTTTCTTAGTGACCATCGGTTATACACTACTTTTCACAATGCATTGTGGGATACTTTGAGTCCACTATATAGGGTATAGCCTAATAATTCTCACTATAAATTCGGACAGCACTCACTATATAGTGGACCATATAGTGAGTGATTTCAGACACAGCCTTGGTCACTGTAGGTAGTAAGCTAGTTAGCCTAGGATGCTAACGTTTACAGTAGAGCAGATAAACGCACAGTTTAATCCGTTCCTTTCGCATTTTTGCGCTTGTATTTTTGGTTGTGGAAAGGTGATTTAAAAACACACCATCATCCAAACTCTTTATATACCATTCTGGCATGTGGAGAAATCCAAAGCTAGCTGTGCCTGGTTACGGTTGCCAAGAGGGCTAGGCTGGATCAAACCTGGATCACCATGTGGCCTTTACTGCAAACCACTGCAAGACAAGCATAACAAGCTGACATAATGTTTTTTATGATAATGTTATTTTAAATGTTGATTTATTCTGAAGCATAATTGTGTGATAAGCTGCATGGCATATTGTTCTCTGCCTTTTGATTACCACCAGTCAAACAATAACGTCCATTTTAATTATTATGATAAAGTTTAATGGAATTGGAAACTTAATTTTCACTCTACACCAGACTGAATTTAATTATGTCCAGAAGTCCTTGCATGTAGTTCACAATGAAGCCTGCTGAATCCACACAAGTCCTTAACCTTTCTTTTCTGTTTCATCTCTGCTGGACGCGTATGAAACAGCATGAGCAGTGCATGCAAATGAAATCAGTATAGAGTTGGCATAATATAAAATGCCAGGAGGGAAGCTGGAGGTGGGGGAGATCAACATCTGTTGCTATGACATATAGATGACCTACCCCTGCCGCTTTGTGTTGGGAGCTTATCAGGCCCTCACAAATGTTTCACATCCACTGAGATGAAATAAGGGAGAGAGAGAGATTGTACAGTGTACGTTTGTTGTACTGAAGACATGTATTTAAAAGGGGGGGGGGGCATAAACTGCTGTTTTACACATTTTTTAATCAAAGTCCTATCATAATATTTATATTCATAATGTTGTCCGGACACTAAAATAGCTTTGTATGTGTTTTATGGGGCATATATGCATGTATGTGTGTCCCAGCACATCAATTGGTTTGTAGATAAGATGTATATTGAGACTTTTAAAAAATGAAAATAAAAATGAAATAATGGAAAATGTGAATTTGTTATATTTCTGAATGTGAATTAATTAGTTATTGATGCCATAAACTCTGCTTTGATACGAATGTTTACTCTAGATATCACGCAGATATTGAATGATTAGCTCATCACTATAGAGATATGGTCCATTCTTAGATGTAATGGCTTTGCGGTTTCATCTTACTGAGAGCAATACTTTCTTATGGGAATGGCAGCTCTGCACCTGACAGGAAAAACAGAGATGAACACAGCAAGGCTATTATTTATGGAATATCAAATCATTCATAAAGGGGTGCTTGAAAATAAACCTTTCTTTGTAATCCTAGTCCTGTAAACTTGTAAACCTGACACAGGAATGACAAAGTTGATGTATTTTGTTGACTTGCTGGCGGTTGTGGAGGCCTGGGAGAATCCCCCATCAGTCTATCAAGATCCTATCGTCTCTTCTTTGCGTCTAACCTTCTCCTTTTGTGACACCGTGTACAAAATCCCAAACATTACCCATGCTGTAAACCTGTCAAATGTAGGTGCCCCAGATGCTTGTGCATGATTTCTCGCCTTGCAGCTTGTGAATATAAGCCTGAAGGCTTGGATCTGAATGCACAAACTTGCGAAGCGCAGCAGCAGGAGCTGAAATATTTGGACTCCAAAAAATAAACCTTCAAGCAATGACCTGAATGTACAAATGTTCAAAACTGAAATTACAGGTACAAATCAAATGTGCAAGCTTACAAAACCAACATTACAGGTACAAAACTATTTTCAAGCACAACTTTATGAATGATTTAATATTCCATAATTATTGGTTGTGTTTAGTGGTCTTGTCCTCTATAGACAGAAATGTTTGTCAGTGAGAAGGAAAGGAAAAAGATTTCCACTTTTTATTCACATGATAAGTGAGCTCATACATTTTGCACACATCCTGACATCAATGACTAGTTAAGCATTCTTTTTAAGGATGTCGAGACTCAGTCATACATACAGATTTACAGCATAGATGTAGTACTTGATATGCGTGGTCTGAACCATGCTGGTTCAGGCTGGTTTAATCCATGTGTTATTCTTGTCATGTATCAGTCTGCTCTTCAAAGGGGATCTGAAGGTGTTTCAAGAAGAAAAAGAACCACCTGACCTTTAGCTCTGTCAGGAAAATCATAATAAGGGAAGTTTACGGGGTTGGTATATAGGTTACCCTTTGTTAAAGAGAGGACTGTAATGATCACTGCTGCATCTCTGTGTGACACAGATCAATTATTCCACAATCTAACTTGAGAATGTTAAAAGCTGTCTTTATGTGTGTTATGAGGCCAAGGCCGGCTCTCTCAAACTGTCTACATGTGATTCTCACTACTTGTGTCTTTTTCTCATGTCTGTGTTGTTCACGCTGAGCCGACACAAACACACTTTCCATCTTCTCTATATTCGGTGAGAGGTGAACGAGTTACCTTTCTTTCATTATGAGCACAGTCAGACTCAGAATGAAGAATGGCAGAACTGCAAGACCTGGATGTTTTTTCTGCTTATCTGTGTTTACCACGGTCTGAACAGGCATGAGAGCTGGTGCAGGGTTATATATGTGATATGTATGTTTTTTAAGTATTATCATGGTTACCTCCCAGCTGCTGCTAACTTATTTAGTCAAACATTTAGTCTGTCTCTCGTCGTGAATATCCTGTAAAGTCTGGATTATGGGGTGTTTAAACACTGTGCATACAAATTTGAAGTGATGGCCCACTCACCAGAGTCATCCATGGACGACTTATGCAACATGCTACCTGAGGGAATGTTGCGTAATAAATCCCATGGGGACCTACCGAAAATTACAAGTCTGTCTGTTCTACACCTCTAAGCACATTCTGCAGTGTGTAAGATAAACATGTCCTCTCATCTATTGTTCTGAAGGGCCTGGATTTGCATTGTGCCTCTCAAGACCTTCTTCAAGGTGAACTCAATTGTCAAGCACTGAATAACTTCAGGCATTCAGCGACCTTGGTGAAATTTGCATCGGCATGGAGGAAGACGCTGCCAATGCTGACAATTTTATAATTTTCTTATCTTATAATTTTCTTACTGTATGACTTTAAAGAAACTTGTAATTTACATTAGGGTCAAACAAAAAGTATGGAGCATTTTTTTTGTAATTCCCTATACTTTGGGAAACTGAACCGTTTGTAAAGAAGTTACTGTTAAGCTTTGTGAATATTTGAACAATAAGGCTTTGCACTGTTGTACAATTAGCACGATTAGTATTTGCAGTACTAATAAAAAATTGATTTATACCAGCTCAATGAGCTTTAAGCTGGAAATCATCAACAGCAACAAAGGCCTTGAAATGTGCTAAAACAGTACACAATTGGTGCTATTTAACTTTGCAGTCAGACAACTTACTTTAAATACTTCTGCATTATTAATTTGTTAAAGGCCTTGGTCAATTCTGGAAATGCCATATATGTTTTAAAGAAAAGTGGTCTAATATCCTCACACCCAAAAAGGTGAAGTTACTAGAAAAGAAAGCATAAATACAATATGATGAATTTCCAACATCACCATGGTTGTTCATCTTTGATATTATAAGTGTACCAATAATTTGTCAGGAATTTAAAATTTTAAGAAATTATTAAAACTCGACACATTATTAAAGATGTTATTTCATCATTCTTATTTTCAGAATAAAAAAGGAGTAGATTTACATTTTATATTAGATTTTTTTATTTCAAACTGCCCTTTTTAGTTAGATTAGCTAGGTGTTAGCTAGAGCAACAACAACGTCAACATAATTCTGAATGCTGTATGGCTGCTACTGTAAATGAACACAGGCACAGAAACGAACATCTCATTTTAACTACTGACATGTTAAGGGTGTGAGCTTGGTTTAAAACTCAGCATCAAAGTGAAGAGACAGCGTTAGCAGCAGCCGCTAACGTTAGCTGGTTAATTCAGTTACCTCAGCAAAAAGTCCAGAGCCATTTTTCATTCCCAGTCCATCCCTGTTCTGAGTAATAACCTCAGCTCACAAGGCAGCTTAAAAGCTAAACAGGTTTAGTTATTGTGTCTGTATTTACCACAGCAGCCTCTAGTTGATTGATTCAGAATAACGTTAGCATTGTTGTCGTTCTACATTAGCTAACAGGAGCTAACTGGCTAAATTTGGTAGCAGCTGTCGAGCTCGCTAGCTTAAGAGAAACGGGGTACGTGATTGCTTGAAAGGTGAAGGGGCAGTGGCAACACTGCTGTCATGAAAAGTGACATTAAAAGCTCCGTTTGGAAAAATACCAATATGAAATATGAAACTTTTCTTGTTGTGAGAAAAGTGCATTTTGAAATAGAAATATCCAATGCAACTGTTGTGAAAATTATTAATAAAGTTTAATAATACATGAGTTGAGTTTTAACAATTTATTCAATTATTTCACAATCTTGGTTCATTTATATATTCTACACAATATATTTATATGATTATTTATTTCACAATGTCTTTTTTACACTTTGGGGTTCCATACAATGCCACGTTGATGAAGCAGAGGTCTCCATTGTTTGTACACAGAGCTGATTGTGTCGAATCAGCACTGACATGTTCCTCCTCACCAGTCAGTGAGTTCAACTATGCTGAGCTCTCGTCTGATTTTCCACCGTGGGTCCTAATGTTAGTGGGCTGCCAGCTGTAGACTGCAAACACAACTTTACACACACACACACACACACACATTGCACTCCGTCTCCGAGGCGGAAGTGTGAAAACTCTTAAGTGTCATGAACCTCATCGAGGAGGCGTAGTGGTCAGTTTCTGTGTTTGGGTTCCAAGGCACATGACCGAGGCTTTGTTTGACTGTGTAATGCAGCGAGATAATGGATAGTAATGTGACCAGCGATGACTACCAATGGGACGGCTGTAGACTCCAGTGGACCCAGCACGCCTGTTTTTTATCTAATGGTGTTACACAGGGTGAAGCAGCAGTTTCATGTTCATTATAGAAATATTCCAAATAAAGGGTAAGTACGACAGTTGCTGATGTTTTAATTCTATGCATTGTTTAAAAACTGTTGCGAGCTGTCATTTTACTTTGGCGTTGCCTCTCTGTGTTGCAGTCACCCTATCTTAATTTTCCTCTCATTGCCGCTACTCCCTCAATGTAGGAGGCAAATGTATTTAATTGTCTGTCGGCCCCCTTCCATTTTCAGTAAATGGCATTTGGTTGTGAGCATCTGGAAACACCTGAGCTGTGGCCTACATGCTCACCTATAACTATGACCTTGGCTATTGAGTTGAATGTGCTGAATGAAATAAGCACATATAGGTCTATTATATAATCAACAATGTTACTAAACAAGCAGACAGGGACATAATGAAATGCATTACTGCAGGGCCTGTACTGGATCTTAAAGTATTTGTTTTCAAACAGATATTCATGCAAATACCTTCCTGTCAAGAATTATTTTAATGCACCAGTCCACTGCACCCGCATGACATCATGACATGCCCATGAAGCCGTTTGATTAAAGTCTGGGCTTGAATAGCATCACAATGGTTGGATCCCTGGTTTGATTAAGAATTTGTTATTTTATTCTTATTTGTCTTCCGTATCCTTGTCTTCATTGAATATGCATTTTTACTCAAGTAGGCCTTGAGGTGATTTTCACAGACATATAATAGTTTATTTGGATCCTCATCACTGTAGTTGTTACCTTGGCAACAGTTATGCTTTCTTGGGTCCGTACCAAAAATATATACAGTATATATACTACAATCAACATATGTTTGCACTTACAGTAAACACAGTTAGAAATACAGCACAGTTACAATCACCATTTCAGGCAACATAATAAAAATACATCAAAACCAAACAAAAACAAACATGTGGAAGAGAACAATTGACAGTAAATCATATAAAAAAGACACCCATACTGTAAAGAAAGTTAAAGAACACCTATGTGTATCATAATCAAACAGCTGTATTTAGAAAAAATATTATCATAATGGTAATATAATACTTTATACATACTTTTTCAACTCTCCAATTGTGCTTAATTATGGAAACAGAATGTAGATGTTGAAAAGAAATAGAGATGACGAACAGAAGCTTTTTGTACGTACACTCCCCTCCAAAAGTATTGGAACAGTGAGGCCAATTCCTGTGTTTTTGCTTTAGACTGAAAACATTTGGGTTTGACATCAAAAGATGAATATGAGACAAGAGATCAACATTTCAGCTTTTATTTCCAGGTATTTACATCTGGATCTGATACACAACTTAGAAGATAGCA
>NTHP01000142.1:747134-763808 GCA_003416845.1 Oplegnathus fasciatus | reverse complement strand
TGCTATCTTCTAAGTTGTGTATCAGATCCAGATGTAAATACCTGGAAATAAAAGCTGAAATGTTGATCTCTTGTCTCATATTCATCTTTTGATGTCAAACCCAAATGTTTTCAGTCTACAGCAAAAATACAGGAATTGGCCTCACTGTGCCAATACTTTTGGAGGGGAGTGTACATATAGACCTGCAAACCCTCACACAGTTTTGCCCAAGGAAGCCAAATAAATTGACAAATTACTCTTTATTGTTCATGGGTCACAGACAGTTAACCTTATAAAAAAAAGTCTTCTAATTTTGTTCAACACAGCTGTTTAACTGTTCGAGATTGCCTTCTTTATTACTGTTGCTGGTATTCCAACATCTTCCACATCAGACCTTGTGTGTGTGTGTGTATACAGTATGCGTAGTCGTGGATGTATGTACTGTATGTGGTGACGGTGGTCAGTGTCCACAGATGGAAGAATGCCAGGGGATCAGAGCGAAGAGGAGGAGCCGGAAAAAACGCAGTTACATAAAATAATTGGAAGGTTATATAACTGTTCAATGTTTGATGTTTTTGATGGTGCTCCCGCAGCAGAACTCCACTTTTGCTGTCAATTAGAACCATTTACTGATCGCAGGTTACATCTCGTGTTCCCACTTACACGTTCAAATTGTCACTGTGACTCATAAAATAGTGCCTATAATCACTGTCAAATTTTAAAGACATTAATGCAGCAGTTGCATTAACAGGGTTTGAAAAAAAAAAGTTATGTGGGCGTTTTCCACAGCAGACAGTTTGACCCATTAGTCGACATATTTTACTTGAAATTTGATACATGTAAATACTGTTTAATGATAATATAATCATGCACCTTGAAGATTTTTAGATTACATTTCTCAAAAATGACATAGCATACCTCAAATTACAAAATTACCCAATTACGTTATTCTAACATTTGACTAAATGAGTAAATAACTACAGTTAGTTTAGCATAATCGGATATTTCCCACTCATTATAAACTGTATGAACACTCTGAAACACATGTTTCTCACATGTAGCCATTATGTACTCCTGCTTTAGAGAAATAGTTTCTTCATTACGGCTTAAATCTTACTGCAAATGTCAAGAGGAGGTTTTGAAATTTACATTTAAGACGTAGGAGTCTACATTTAAGTCTATATTTACATTTCAGGCCGTGACTGAGCTTTAACAACAGCTGTCACTATTCATCTTAAGTATATGCTCACATGTCTTTGCCTGCTCTGTCTCTCCACATCATGTTGCATGGCTTAATTGGTCAGGTAAGTGTTGGTGAAAAAAAACTTAAGTACTTAGTTACTTACATATATATAACATACATAATACTGTATGTGTGAAAGAGTAAACGGAGGGAGAGGTAATAGCTCCACTGATGGATGCAGAGAAGTTCTTTATTCTGAGAATCCACTTTCCGCTCATGTGAGGATAAGGGTAAGGAGGAGCTATGAACTCAGGTCTGGGTTCATCAGGTCCTGTGACCATTATCACGTCATCAAGTCTTGCCACTTAAGCAGCCGGGGACACGTGCACCCCCGAGCAGCCCGTATTGTGCATATAAATCTAAAGTTGAAAGAATATCAGCAGATTGTTAATCATTTGTTGAGCAAAAGAACAGATGTAGCGATAAAATATCAACTATAAATGTACGTTTTAATGTGCAAAACTTTTATTCTTTCTTATTTCTTTTCTTAGTTTTTCTCCTCATTACATGACATGATCTGCCACATGATTGTAAATAATACCCAGGATTTGCCAAGCTCTGCATGGGTGCCTATAGACAGGAGGTGTCTCACATGGCTGAACTGTCAGTCACGTACAGACGGTAACTGGCCCAGGTGAAGTCCACCGCTGACCCAACGTCTGTAGGCGGGTGTTTGTGTGTGTGGGTGTTATTGCATCTGACAAAGTTTGAATTTGGCTGCACAGTTTCCTTTGCAGAGAGTGAAAGTTATGGACAGATGACATATATGTCTACTCAAGTCTAATGGAATAAGCATCAGTAAGTTAGGGTAATTAGTTGACAGAATTGCTTTTCCAGTTCCATGAAGTTCTCTTGTGAAACCACAATTCCTTTATTTTTCCAGGAACTCCGACTGCAAATAAAAGCAAATGCAACTCACCCTCAAATGAATAATACCCAGATGTGTTTGAGTTTGACCTCTGCTATGGTTGCTCCTCGAGTCAGAGTGCCTTTCAAAGCCAAGCTTATCTAATTGCTTGTCTTTCAGAGGAACTCATTCAATTTTCTGCACCAACAGAACAACAAATTAGAGAAAAGCCGATATATTGTCTTCAGTTCGCCATGGCAACAGTGTTTAATCTAGATGGGAGATCATCAATCCTGTCTTTGTGGACCCAAAGGCTGAGGTACAGCAAAGCCTGGAAACATCTTGAGGATGTATTTATAATGGAAAGTGAAATTCTCTCTGTAAGATTATATGTGTTGTTATGTTTCACCAGTAATCTGTTTGTGGACGAAAGTGTTTTGCAAACATACACCTACACATGGCTGTTGTAATTAACAGTATATTTTATTATTTCTGACACATCAGGAGCATCAGGCAGGTTCACATTCTCCACTTGAAAAAAGACAAACAGTTATTTGCATATAAATGTTACTCATTGGGTTTTTTTTGTTTAATGTTCCCATTAAAAGGAAATAGTCACTATTTTCTATTTATCTGTTTCCTTTTCGCAACAACATGTGAATATTGTTGCTGTTATGAAAGAAAAAGTATGGCTTTTTGGAAATACACATATTTGGTTTCTTGCTGAGAGTTAGATGAGAAGATTGATGCCACTGTCAAGTCGGTTCAGTAAATATGAAGCTAGAGCCAGCACCTAGTTAGCTCAGCTTAGCACAAAGACTGGAAACAGGGGGAAACAGCTAGCCTGGCTCTAACAAAATCCACTTGCAAGCACCTCTAAAACTCACTAATTAACATGTTAATTAGATCTTGTTTGTTGAAATTGTACAAAAAAAGTGTAAAAGTGACATGTTGCTTCTTGTTTTTATGTGAACGAGTGTATTTCACAAAATGTCGAATTATTCCTTTAAGGGTTGATAATGATACTCTCATACTAATTCATAAATTGTATGTGCATTTCCACATGTAGGCTTATGTAGTATGTACCATTATATGAGCACCCCCAATATGACATATTAGGTCTAAATGATTATAGCTTATAGATTTTGTTCTCTTAGTGTGAGGGTACTGACTCAAACACTATGTGGTTCACAACAACACATCGAGCTGGTAAACACACACACACACACGCAACACTTACAATCATGTTTATTGAAAAGATCTACTGAATCCTGTCTCTTGATCTCCAATGAGTCTAATTTTGTCGCTCTACTAGAGCAAATAAATCCAGTCTCTTCTCTGTGTTCTGTCCTCAGTAACTACTCTATAGTGTGCATCTGCTCTCAGCAGGCAGGGTCTCCTCAGGTCATGTTATCCTGCCTCTTAACTGCCTCCTGCTCCAGTAGCTTGGTTTACCAACTCAGAGGTCCTGGGGACAGACGTCTTTTGTCTTTCTGACACTATGGTGCAGCAGAAGGGCATTTTATATTCTCATACATATAACATCCACACGTTGAATTTAATGCAGGAGGACAGTAACCTCTATTGCACTCATGCATTGCTTTTTACTTTCTTCAGTTGGTTTATCTGGAGTTTCTCTTAATGGCTTTCTTCCTGTTTGCGTAACCGTCTCTGCTGTGATGAAAACCACGCGCGAGAACATAATTGTGCAACACAATACCTGCATGTCCTTGCTTGCCTGCTCGGCTTACGGACTGTTGATATTTATTTTATCTCAGTGGCACATTGTAGACTAATGTCATGTATAAACTGCAGTGCACAGCAGACCTTCCGTTACTGTTTGCTTCTCAACATCCACCTGAGCAAAAACCTGGGCGTAATTTGAAACTTGCACCAGCAAGCCAAGAAATGATCAACAAACACTGAGGCTAAAACCGGGGTACAAAAGCACATTCAACAGGCTTTGAAACATGTGGCCACCTTTACCGGACCTTTGTTAAAACCCAGACTAGGTCAACAAAGAACATCGAACTAAAACAGAACCAATTATTCATTCTCCCGTGTCAACACACTGAGGCAACACTAACCATGATTCGCCTGAGGGACTGCATGCCTAAACATCTCTGAAGCAACTACGCCTGCAGTGAAGGGCAGCGAGGAGTGTGATGTCTAAACTAACACAAACTACCTTTCCCCAGACACATAGTCACGCCACAGATGAGCAAACACACCTGGTCAGGGCAGCAGGCGTTCATCCATTCACAGGAGAAGAAGTTTATCTTTTAAGGAACACCCTGTGCAGATCCAGAGGATGAAGAAGAAACGTTCACTGTGGGGCTGCTAAGACTTTGTTTCATAGCATATTTGGCATGTCCCTAATTTATTCATTTTAATCCCTGTACTGTAGTTTTTCATTATTGCCCTTCAGGTAACTGCTGAGCCATTCACACGAATCCTGTCTGCATTAAGGATCTTTGCAGTTTTTTTGACTAAGTATTAGTGGGTTAATTTCCTCTCCTTCAGTGTTCATGTATGTGTAATAAATTCAGAATACTGAATAGAGCCCTCCTTTACAGCATTTACAATATGCAAGAGGTGAAAGCAGTGAATCAGTTGTCCTTATTATTATTGCATGGGAAGACTGCCACCTTCTGGCCATCAGGATGAACTCAAGCTTTAAAAAAGTAATTTCCTGGTTACAGTGAGCACAAAACTACCAGTAAAACAAGACTGAATATAAAATTTGAAAACAGAAATGTTGTATCTGCAAAGCAGCAGTTTTCAAAAGCCTATTTTCAGGGAAACTATACATTGTTTAATCAGTCAAAGTCCTCTGACACAGTCCTGCGTCGTCTCAAAGTTCACAGTCATTAGAATCAGTGAGCTTCTGCAGAAAAGCATGCTCTCCCTAATCAAGGAAACACCCTCTTAAACTGCACATTTTATAAGATACGATAAATGCTGCGCTGTCATCAAGTGGGGAAGTTTGTTGGCAACAATCTGTGCCAACCATTTCTGTGCCATGGGTGCCAAAATACACTTTCAAATAATAAATTGGCTGACTCCCTCCACTTCAATTTACTAATCAGTGAAATAGCATGAAAACTCTTGTCTTTCCAATAGAAGACAGTTGTCCGTAGGCAGCATGTTAAAAACGAAACTTACCCACTCAATGGCAGCTTTGCAAAACAAGTACAAACAGCATGCATTAGGTTGGCTTAAACATGAAGTCTAATTACACATAAGCTTTATATTCATATTTCGACTTTTCCAGATACCACCTGGAAACAAACCAGAAATCAAAATCTGAATTTGTTTGTTTCCTTTATGTCATAAATTTCACCATCATGATCTCCACCATTATAGAGATCCACTGCAGTTTGATCATGCTCCCTGATGACTTCTGTTCACCAACCCTATGTAGCACTTCACTGGAGAGATACCTCTCTTCAGAAGGTATCCACAGTGAGCAATTATAAGGCTGGCTCAGGTTTCCCTTCTGTACAGCTACTGTACTTGAGACCTTGTAACATCCATGCTGGTCTTTCTCTTCCTGTGTGCTGGCAGAGTCCGTTAAGTTAACATCCCCCCGGAACCAGTGGACGGTGCCACTGGGGTAAACTCCACTGAACCAGCATTTGGCCTGAGACACACTGATGGAGGAGTCAGAACTTCCAAAGCAGTCTGTAAAGATCAAGGACGTTTAGAATGATAAAAGAAGAAAGCGATGAAAAAAATTAATTGAAAAGTATTAAAAGTGAACTCACCTTGTACTGTAACAACAGATGTGGCAGACTTTACTCCCAGATTGGAGCGTAGCTTGCAGAGGTATTTTCCCTGGTCGACGGGCATCACGTTGCTGAGAGTCAGAGTGAGTCTGTGGTGGAGATTCTCTGCCGTGCTCTCACACAGAACCTCAGGGTCAGGTTGGTCATCCTCATGTTTACACACAGTTTTATTTCCACCCAGCCAGGCAAATAATTTAATATCCAGTTTGTCGGATAAGATGGTCTCACATCTCAGAGTCACATTTTCTCCACACCGTGCTATCACTTCGTGAGTGGTCTGTAGCTCCACACCTTGACTGACTGTATTATCAGAGAGAGGGATGACTAGGTTAAAGAACATAATACAATCTGATGAATGATTCCTGCAAAATTACATCATTTATCTATTTTGGACACGTTTTATTATCATTTATCATTCCAGTGTCAATATTCAGCTTTTTCTTTTTCAAGCAACTCCGTAGATATTCAGTCTCTGGGTTACGGTTGATTTAGATTTGGGGCTGCTGTTAGACTTCGGTCAGGTAAAGTAGGTTTAGGTTTATCTTAAAGGAATAGTTCTTATTCACTTTATTAAACTTTAAATTAAATTAGCTTTAGACAAAAACTGGAAACGGGGAAACAGCTAGCCTGGCTCTATCCAAATGTAACACAATCCACCCTCCAGCACCTCTAAACACACCTTAACATATGATATCCTGTTTGTTTGATCTGTAGTAAAACTGAAGTGTGAAAATGACAATAAAGGGGGTCGTGTTGGACTATTATTACTATTATCATTACTATTAAGTCATGCTTAGCTAAGTTAAGTTAAGGGGTTAAGGATAGGAGATTTACCAGATACAAGAGAAATTGACTGAAAAATCAATGTTAGACTGTACAACTGGAGCTCTCCTGTTTGCATTTTTCTCTTAAAGAGCTACAACTTGTCTTTTTTCTTAAATCATAAAAAAGTGTACAGCCATTATGCGATCATATTTTGTGAAACGCCCTGCATAAGCTGTAACCTTTAAAATCAGTTTATGAAAAATACTCTGATAAACACGTCCTTTCATGCACAAAACAAAGCCTCACCGGCATTGCTGACTGTTGAGGTGAAGCAGATGATGGAAAACCAGCCAAAAACACGCCATGTCCTCACACCAGAGGAGAAACTCATCCCTTTGATCTGTGTTAAAATCAATATTTATCTCATTAGATGAACCAGATAAAAGCCAAACACAGAGAGCTGCTACTTGAGGTAAAACACTCACCGTGGTGTTACTCCTGAAGGCACGGCTCAGAAAGGTCTTTCATCCAGTGTAGATTATGGTGCTAAAGTTGAGGTCCGCTTCATTTAACATGTTGGAGCTCATTGTACGGTAAAACGTCCATTTACAAGAAACTTCAGATCATGTGGTGTCAGGTTGAGCGTGAGCATGACTAGACATGCCTTGGTATGAATGACTGAGAGACATGAGGAAGAGTGAAAGTTTAGTTTCCTGCCTTCTTTGTTAATCCCTCATGAAAAGAAAATAACAATAAGGATTCTTTTGATACTCACAGTCCAACACATACCTCATAAAACATGCAAATATATATGCATTATTATCAAACATTTACCAATTTGATATGTTTAATACTCCATTAGTCACTTGGATTTAAAAAGAGCAATCTTCACACATTCTTTCGCAATGTAAACGTTTCTGTGTGCCTCTATATTTAAAACCCTGAGGCTGCATGAATTCATTTTAAAGGTCTTCCAGGTCAGTGTTGTTGTTTCCATCAGAATTTGAACCCTTGCCCCTGACAGTGAGCAGTGTTTGTGCCATCCTTTGGTAGTTCCAGGAAAGAAGAACCGAGAGTAGAAGTTCAATCTGGCAGTTTCCACTGGTGGAAATAAGAGCATTGTATTTTCTTCAGAAAGGGTGATTTTAGTGTTTAAGACGCCTTAAGCCTGGTCACATTAGCAGCTTCAGGATAATCATGAAAAGAAAAGTTGACTGACTACTGAGTTCTGTATTACATTTTCTGTATTTTCTATGTTAGATTTCTCCCTGATTTTACAACTCTGAATTATCTATGCACTTGATTTTGAATGTGCACATCCTTATTTTGGACTACTATATCGGAAACGCTTCTTTTTAATCAGTTATAATTAGAGCCTCTCTGAATCTTACAAGAACGTGTCAAAGAGAAATTTACTCTGGACATCAACTACAGACTACTATCTGATTAATTGCAACATTTAAAGTTGCCAGCTGTATGTAAAGACCAAGAAAAAATGTTTATTTTGTTACGGTCTGGAGAAGACTCCTTTTTAACAAACACCTTCTTCTCACTCTGACTCACTCAAACCACTTATCTCTGGAAGGAGATGCCAAAAAAGGTGTGACCTTACTTCAGGGCAGTGCTGGGAAAATTGAGTTTTGAGTTTCAGATGAACTTAATAGCAGCTTTGGCAAAGAAGTAAAATGGCATTTGAGTTTGTTAAATTAATACTTTACAGCACTAAATCTCCTCCGTTTGTTCAAGAATAAATTTTGCTGGTTACTGACTTTTCTCTTCTTCAGGGAGAAAACAATAAGATTGTGCGATTTGTTTCGATGTAGTTGTATTCTGTTGAGCTGCCACAGCTTGGCCTGGAATGTGAAAGTAATGCCAAAGAACAAAAAGTGTAGGCTGTAATTAAATTAATAAAAGTATAATAGGCTGATTTCTACATTGCTACGTTTTTTTGTGTGTCCTGCTGATAGCAAATCAATTTTCCCTTTAAGTAATATTAACAAAGCATTTTATGTCTCTCTGTAAATTGCAGCAACAATTGCACTTGACATATATTGGATTTTACATTGCTTTCACCCTCTACATTTTAAAACCACAGACAGGTCCCACCCACATTCTCCAGTCTCACAATAAACAGTGAAAAAGAGCTGCACTGTGTGTGGAGAAGACGGACCTGATTATAAAGACTAAAGCAAGTAATCTGCTTGTATCAGTTAGAAACTGGTGGCAAATACAGCAGGAAGAAAAAATACCTGTCCAGACATCTCCAAATACCACGGTGATCCGTGAAAAGCGAGGCAAGCATGAAATAACATGTTACTCTTCCTCATAACAAAGATATGATGCATTATCAGCTTCTATTAGTGAGGAAGCTTTTTTGAATCAAAAGTTTAGAATTAGGGCCCCACTTACACCTGGTATTAAAATGTGATCTGTATTTGGATCTTTGCATTTACACCTGGTATTAATAACAAATCATGCTATCTTGATTTGGCTCGAGTTACGATCAGATCTCGATATGCACATTCGTTAGGTGGGGGTAGCAGACTTCTCTACAAACATGGTGTGCCCCATATCGAAGAAAGCAACGCCATGCGCTGGCATCCTTCATTTTTTATGCACTTTTTGAGACGGCGGACTAGCTAGCCACTGCTACTACTTGTAGCTTTTGCTGAGGTTGCTTAAACTGGCAGGAAGAGGCGGAGTTTAGGACAGATTTCAATTTGCTGGGTGGATTTTTTTATATTAAGAATGAGGTCATGCTTTAAGGATTGCATTTACACCTGGCAGAGATCCAATCACAATGTGACCAAGACATGTGACTCCAGATGGGCCCCTTTTACACCTTAACATGTGATCTGTATCTGGATACGTTATCTGGTCTTTGCATTCACACCTGGTATTAAAAATGCATCCTCGTTATCTCAACTGTGCCCACAGTGTAATCGGATCTCAATATGCAAATTTCACATACTGTACAAGGAATTTGCAGTGGGTTTTTGGCGTATAACAATAAACACAGAAAGAGAAAAGAAAAGAAAAAGAAAAAACAAGTACTGCAAAAGTCAAAAATCATAAATAAAATAGAATCAATATGTAAATATCAAACAGTAATTGCATGATCACCCTAATAGAGAAAGTACAACCATATTTCTGCCCAGAAAAGTAATTTAACACCAATTCCCCAAAAGTCTATATGTGGATAATTATCACAGTTGCACATAAATACATGCTAACAAACAATAGAATCACCAAGCAGAGGTGATAATAACCTACAAAGCAGGAAATGCCTTGCACGTGTTACATTATTATATTGTGAAGTATTCTTTATTTTATACAGTGGACAGAGGTAAGAACTTTCATAGAGATGAGTGAATACTCCTCTGGACTTAATAATAAATGCTACAGTTGTGAAGCAGTTCAAATGTGGCATTAGGCTATTAAGTTTAAATTAATTGTAACTAATTGTTCAGGTCTTTTTAGCGGCTGATTACAGTACATTTACATACACATATATGAAGACATTTGCAGTTAGAGGCAAGCTCATATTCTTAGTCTGTTTTTTAATACCCAGAGGGGAAAAATATTTTTGGTTGAAGAAAAACTGGCAAGAATAGGCAGATTAACCACCAACAGGTTGAGGCAGGCAAGCATGTGAGAAAACAATGCAGCCTTGAAACGTACTGGCAAACAACACCAAAAAAAGTACCATCTGGTCTTTACACACAGACAGTAATTTGAGATGAGGAGCAGCTGGGAAATCAGGCAGCAGTTTAGATTAGTGATGAGCCACAGGTGTGCAGGGCAGGGGAGCACACTTACTAGGACGCCTGGTGGACAGGTGAGGAATGGCCGAACAGGAACAGCAGGAGTCTTGACAAAGACAGATGGAGTGTGAAAAAGGTATGATGGGAAACACAGTTTTCTTTTTGTCCCTCAAGAGACCGAAACAAACAGAAAAGTTACCGGACTGTTTCCCAGATACGTGTGAGAGTCGAAAGAAATGCGGCTCAGTTTTGTTGGTGTTCAGTGTGGGGTTATTGTCAGTCAGTTCCTCTCAGCTGAAAGACAGACAAAAGGAGAGTGAGAAGAGTGATCAGCTCTGAACCTCCAGTTTTCTTTGATGTGTCAGGATCCAATCTGTGCAGACGAACTGATGAGCAGCTTTTCAGTCTGCCAGCGCTGGTCTGCAAAATGAATGAAACAGATTTGTTTTTCCTGTACAGCTCAGCATGAAGGCGGAACAAACACAGGTGCCGACCTACAAACCTTATATGTTTCTAAGTGCTTCTCATTTAATTTGAGTGCTTTTACTTCAGTTTTTACTTCACATGTTTTGCAGACCTGAGGATATCTGTTCACATTCATAGCTCACATTTGAGTTTTCTGCAGTTTTCTGTCTTCCCACTTAAATATGATGTGAGGCATTTAATCCTCTTTTTATTTTATTCCCTCATCTTATCTTTTGAGATTAAACACTATGTGATGACAGAAAAACACAGTTTAAAAGAGTTCAAGCACATCCAGTGTGCAGTGACTTTGAAGATTTTTCTCAGAACATCTTCCTCACATAACATTTTGGGACAGACGCTGCACACCCTGAGGGCTAACCCTCCATCCTAACTGGATATAAGGCTCCAGCTTCTCTCATCATTTGCCACTTTGCTGCTGGTGACAATAACCTACAAACGGTGCAGGGATGTACTGAGATGGCTGCCAGTGCTAAAAAAATAAATAAAAGGATACCTTCAGCTAAGAATGTCTTTACCCTTTAAAAGGCTCATTTCACGTTAAATGAATAAAATATTTATAGACCAGAGATAGTGTTTGTCCTGATAAAGTAAAAAGGAGACAGATCCCTTAAAGGAATGCGCGTTTGGATCCCGATCACAGCTAATGTTGCATGAAGTGGGGTACCTTTGATTACACTCTGAAGGAGGCATTGCTTAGAGAGATGAGATCAAGTAACAACTATAGCTTGAATATAAGTGCACACTACTTGTGTTTTATTTCATATATTCACCAATATCTCCCTGTACATTATGTTTAATGAGCTTGCCGTGTGTTTCATTCTTAAATCAATAACTGCAATGTAGCTTATTGGAAGAGCTGTCAGTAAATAAGTAAATAAAAGTAAACAAAAAGTAAACAAAGTGCAGTATTTCTCTCTTAATGTAATGAGTGAAACTATAAAGTTTGGCCAGCAGCCAAAACTCCCCTGAAACTTGAACTGGGATTTCCCAAATCTGTCCAGTCTTTTAAAAAGTAAATGTATCCAACTTTTTTTGGGAAGTTTGCCTTTCTCACAACCTTAATCTGTTTATACACAAAAAACACAAAAACACAAAAAAACGTGAGCTCACACCTGTTTTTATAAGTCCCACATTTTGACAGATGCACCTCTTTTCATGCAGTGTGGTGTGAAGATGACAAAGACAGTCTCTGAAAGCTACTTGTGAGGTGCTGCTCTGCAGGTATACTGTCACTCACACAGGGTGTGTACGCACATGTACTTGCTGAAGAGTACATTTTGAATAATAATCAAAGTATGCCAGTATATATTTTATTAATAATGTGTGAAAGCCTCTGCAGAGGGAGGAGAAAAACTCGGCCATAAAGATTCATAGATCCTCTCTGCTGGTGTTTGTAGAATAACGCACACCTTTTAGTTGCTATGACATGCACAGACATTTAGACTTTAATGGATCTGGATCTTGATGGAGCTGTATAAGTGAACATTAAGACTATAGCTCCGGTTTCAGCACCAACATTAGAGCATCACAAGTGCTGTGCCATCACTCTCAGTTACATTAATGGCTGTTATGGACATTTATGGCAACGTGAAGCAGGTGATCTATCAGTGAGCGGTCAGATATCTGCTGAGAGCTCCTCTGTGAGAAATAACTCATCATGCGGCAGGCTGGAGAGAGGGAAATGAGGAATTTAAATAAAATCTTGTAAGAGTTTGTGGTTGGAGTCAGTCAGTGTCAAAAAGTAGTGCGGCTCAGTGTGGAACTGGCAGTTAATTTCAGTTTTAAAAGATTGACACAAGCTGGTTTCTCTACCTGAAAAATGTTGAATGATGTGGTTCGACAGCTGCTTAGAGGAATGTCAAAGCAGGATGTGTGTGTGTGTGTGTGTGTATATGTATATGTGTGTATATATATACATATATATACATACTGTGGTGGTGGTAGTAGTAGTACAAATGCAAACTTGACTGAACTGACCTAGTTAAACAGTGGCAATGACGCCTTTTTTAATAATTAACAGTCTTAAACGATATCCTGTGAATACAATTGATTGGAACATAAAGGGGTACTTGAGATCATCTGTAAGGGGCTGTGGGGGTATGTCAGAAAAGTTTAGGAACCACTAAACTACAGCATTTCAACTCTGACGTAATGTTAGTAATGTCATCCCAAATGATAACTGTTTTACTGTGGTGGTCTCATATCCAGCCAAACAAAATTGATATTTTCACCTGCTCTCACCCATCAATGTTGCACTAACTTAAATGTCACTAAAGACATTTCCCAACCAAATTTAGTTTTTGCCATCCCTTGTTTGTATCATGAAAATGAAAGGCTGTTCTGTTGTCCTTCCACTAAAATATCACCTGATTTTTCACTCGGACATTTGCAGTAGGCCAACTGTCTGAGACATTGTGGAGCTACTTTGAGTGAAGCTCAGCAAAGAAAGAAAGTTATGTGGGCTGAAGTATTGTGAACTGCCCTTCAGTCCCTGATTTTCTCCCACATTCCTGGCTGACAAACAATAGTAAACTACATGTACTAAAGACTCCGTATGAATGGATTTAATTTCTTCTGTGATCAAAGCTACAGTATGATCCTCAGCGCATTTGATTTTCCTCCCATTTTGTAACACATAAGCCTGGATTTTCCCAGATGTATATTTCCCTGTTAAATACAAATACGTGTTTAGTATAAAGGCAGTACTTTTAAGTGCTCTTTGTCCTTGGGCGTCTGCTTCTGCGAATCCTCATTAAAGCAGAGGGAGTCCAAACCAAACAGTGGGAGGGAGAGAGAAACTGCAGTGGAAATAGATACTCGAGAGACAAATAGACAGACGGAGAGAAAGATGGAGACTAAGACAGTGAGGCAGTATATGTCAGTAAGATAACAAATATTGTGGCTGCTGCAGTGGAAGAGAGGTCAACATGAAGCAAGATGACTAAGAATAAGAAGATATAGACAAGAAGAATTACTCAGGACTGGAGGAAGGCAAGAAAAAAATAGCGGCAAGGAAATGAAAAAGAGAAACATGAGAGAAAGAAGAAGATAAAGTATAGGAGATATCATGAGAGGGGGCTGCTGGTGGTAGAGTCCTGAGTTAAACTCTCTACAGGTGGTTTAGGATTCATCATCTTTCAGTGTATGACGGTGTATCTTGGATTCAATGAACACTTGCTTATCTCTGAGTGTTTTGCTCATTTGTGCAACCAAAACTAGACATTGCTTTCAACTAAATGAAATATTTTTGTCAGTTTGTATAGCAAAGACGCACATAATCTGCTTTCTTTCACTGATGGGTTAGGATTAGTCAGCTGAAGCCCGGTCATGTTGTCATTTTACAGTAAGGTGAACGTGATCCGACCCTTTGAAACCTCAGCCCTGCCTTGTAATGTTCAGCAGAGCACAGTCTCGCTGGGCGGCAACAGGCCGAGCCAAGGCCCAGCATAGTAAGAGTGAAAACAGTTGCCATGGCAACAGAGGATGCTGTCGCTTGCCGTCCATTAGGCTGAAGCTGGATGTGGCCCTGGATGACTTTTTTTTTTTTTTNNNNTTTTTGTCATGTGATGTTTACTGTTTCCTTGATGACATTAAGATGGTGCACTGGGTATACTGAGGTCAAGTCACATTTCCTTTTGTCTGCTTTCATCTGTGTTTCTTATAAAGAGACGGACAAACCAAAACAGTGACAACTGCAACAACTGAGGGACTATTGGGGAGAAAAGTACCTTTGTGGTTGGGCTAGATTTCATTAAATTGTTGCTTTTTTTTGTGCATTAAATTTCACGAATATTTTTATATTATCAGGGTGGTATCGCAGTATAATTTGCTCCACGGCAGAAGACCTGCACAATAATCCTTTTCATCGTTATTTCATAACTATTTCGCCTCAAAGTCTTACAATGTATTTTAAAAGCCATAAATGAAGATTAAAGATAAGAAAATGGGGCAGCATTACCTTACAGAGGCATGTTTCACGCTCCTGTCAGTGTATTCTGTATTCAGTCCGCTGGGTGTCGCTGCTGAGCTGCTGTCCGTGTGCAGGTTTCCCAGTCGGAGCTGTCCACGGTGTTGAAATCCTCTAAGGGAGCAATTACTGTACAATATTACGTTTAAAAATGGTGCTAAATGTGTTTTTAAAGACTGCTGCATATCATTGATAGATGATAGATATTGATTGGTTATATAGAGTGATCTGTTTTGCTGAATTAATCTCCCAATGGATCAGACTTACGCAATCCCAGACAGGTCATGATGAGTAGTTTACTGTCATTAATGTAGCACTGAGGAGGACTTATTGCATATTAGACATGCATTAGGCATCATCATACCCTGCTAACACTTACATTCATTTGACTTGTTTCCAGTATGAGAACATTTTAAACTTATGCTAGATTTACATGATTGTATTATTTTATTATTATGGTCTGTTTTGCTTAAATAGACGCAGAAAAGAAATCCTGTTTCGTTTTCCAGTCCAAGTCATTAGATGGCGCTGTCAGTAAACGAGCCGCAGTGAGAGAGCTACTCACACACTGAGAGGAGAGAGTCAGTCAGTTTCAAGGAATTCAAGGAACTCAACAGTCCTGCGTTATTGCGCTCATGCCGCTGTATTTCCAGGACTTTGAACAGTGTTAGGGATACAATCACAACTGATTTAAAGGACAGCCACCCAGTTTTCTGGTCCTTTTTCTTCCTCTGCAGAATCGGAAGGAGGACTATCGCCCCCGCTGCTTTAGGGATTCCCGCTGAAGTTGTCCACACACGGCACAACCCGGGCAGCTGTCTGGCTGGGAAGTTGCCTGTTCCTTCGCGCGCTGTCCGTCGAGCCTCGGGACTCTGGTTGAAAGTTATGGTTTTGACTCTGGTTGTCACGCAGACCCGCACAATGTTAAGGAGACCCGGCGCTTTCTCCGTGTGTGGAAAATGATCGCGACCAGCACAGACCTTTTCATTATGGTGAGGAGATGTCTTCTCACTTTCAAACCATTCAGGTAAGAACACCTTTGCACTATTTACTGACATGCAAAAATGATAACAGATCCCTGAGCTTGTTCCATACATTGTGACTGTTGTTGTTTTTTTTTATTCATCATGAAAAATGAAAAATTACAGGATGATGCATAATGCATAACATGATGTCACTGCATAGGAATATAGTAGTGTTTGTTTTCTGCAAAGTCTTGCAAGTTCAGACCATTGGCATTAATTGGAACAACGGGATGCCCGCTGTGCCATAATTAATGTTTGCTTACGCAGCTAAAAGTTTCACCACCAGCAGCTGGAGAGGAGAGAAAGCCAATCAAGCAGCTACAAGCTCATTAAAATTCCTAAGTTTGATCAGATTGTACACTGGCTCAAGGAATCATTAGCATTAAGAAATTAGACATCACCATGGTAGGGATGGTGTCCAGGCCAGTCACTCTTTCAGGCGTAAAGTTCCCTGATGTTTCACAGCCTTCTGAGTGAGTACAGTGGTGTTACACATTGTGCTCTGCCAGGGCTCCACACTGGATTTAACTCATACTGTACAGTTCAGTGGATGGTACAGAGGAGAAGAGGTTTCACTGCAGAATCGTAGGTACTATACTTGTGTTTTCTCACCCAGCATGCATGCTTCCCCGAACATCAAATCCCAGTTTTTCACCATCACCTCACATATTGGATAGTAATGTGGCGCTATCACTCACTCAGGCTTTAGCTGAGAGTCTGCAGCCTCTCTGTTGTCAGTTTTCTGCCTGATAAAAATTCAAGAAAGCAAGCTGTGGTGTACAGAATGGAAGTGGGTGACAATCTGTCCTG
>NTHP01000142.1:735970-747116 GCA_003416845.1 Oplegnathus fasciatus | reverse complement strand
CCCCATAAAAGGATTGTTTCTAAACATTTTCTCAGCATGAGAAAGCAGGAGAAAGCTGGAGCATGCAGATGAGCCAATTTTGAGCTAATTGGTCCAAAGCATTTGTTTTTCTAAAGCTGGAGAACTTGAGAAGTGTTTGTTGTGTGTTCGCCTGTAATTTAATGCTTTTATTTTGGATGTCAGCTCACTGAGCACAGCGTGATGCAGAAAACCCATCCATGTAATGGTTCACTGGAGATGGCACAGTAAAGCGAGTACAACATGAACTTGGGAAAATATGTCCACACTCCACAAAGCTTCACAAAGGACTTTCTGTGTCAAAGAGCTCGTCTTGAACTCAACTCACTCTTTCATAATTTTCTTTTTCTTTTCCTTTCTGTCCTGTGCACTCTTTTTCTTTCTGTCTCATGAGCTCTAACCTTGTCACGCTCCTGTGTCACTTAATCGCCCTCTTGTCTCTGTCTCTCTCCTGCAGGATCTTTGTGGTGGGGATTGGCTTCTTCAGCCTGTGCTTCCTAATGACCTCTCTCGGGGGCCAGTTCTCGGCCAAGAGGCCCGGAGATTCCCCGTTCACCGTGCGAGCCGAAGGTAAGCCTGCAGTTCCACGTCAGTGCTGCCTGGTAGCCTCTGACTGCAGTGGCTGTGCCCTGCACTGGTAATGAACAGGCTGGGAACATGCTGAGAGCTTCGTGGGGCTTCCTTGATTGCCGCCAGCGGGCTGACAGACCTGCTCACTTTGCTCATCAGCAGTGCGTCGGGGGGTACTGTTGCCCAGAGAGGCTCCCCTCTTCTCTCGTCTACACCTCCATCGTTTTTATACACCTGCTTTCATCTCTGCTCAGTGCCCACATGAACCCATTTTTAGTAGTAGTACTAGTAGCTGAAAATTTGTGGAGGTTGAGGTGGGATTTTACGTCCCCGTTTTGTGAATCTCTGTATGTTGTTTATGTTGACCCTGTATGTATTCATGTAGGTGAATAGAGCAGATACACTATATTTATCATGTAGAGGAAGTAGTTCAACAGTGGAATTCCTCTTGTGACCTCAATCAAGGAAAAACAAGTTATTGCAAACATGAATTACTCTGTCAGTGAAGATTTAAAAGTGAAATTATTAATACTAATACTATTAATATATGTGGTGTTTTTAAGATGGCAAACCAGTAGTAGAGATGTTGAATGGGATGTAATCATGAGACAGTGATGCATTTGTTGTTTGGTTATCACAAAGCACTAGTGGTCATGTTTTGGTTATAAAAAGGTCTCTTCAATAACCAGCTGAGTGACAGCTTCCTTTTGACAGATCTAATCTTGTCTTAAAAAGTCCAAATAACCACTCAAATGTAGCAGTATTGACCTTGCCCTCGCAGACATTGACAAATCAAAGCAATAGCAGAAAAAAATCCAAACTATTTCAGGAACACCATTCCTGAGAGAAACTTGTTATGTTTCTCAGCACGTTCTCTGTGTTTGCGCTATGTGCCTCTGCATATAAACCACTACAGCACTAGCCATTTGGGAGAGTCAGTGTTAGCTTTTGGACTATTGTCTCCCACCTTTTTATCGCTGCCTGGCACAATGTTGACACTGCGTGTCATCCTCTGTGATGGATACCAGCTGGCACGGATAGAAGCAACGCTGCTATCTATCACAATCCATCCAAGGACACCAGTTCTCAGTAGTTTGTGTTTGTGAAATATTACACTGATCTCAGTTTATTTCTATTCAAATGAGGCGGCAATGACCATTTCATCCCTCTTGAAAAATGCAGTCCATATTTGGGCATATTTGTGAACAGCATGTCGCCCTGTGGTTGTTTGTTGTGTAAGATGTAAAGATAGTGTTGAAATATTTTGGACTTACTCACTTGAATGATACCTGGTTATTAAAAGCTTTAATATTGACTCATAGTTGGAGCATCTCCTCGAGAAAATCAGCGTAATGCAGGGGATGTTGGAACGAGGTGCGTCAGGTGTCATCATGGGAGACAATTTCAGGGATCTCACCCATTTATGAAATAGTACATGCAGAGCTGGTTCAGGGTGAAGAAGGGGGAAAGGGAGGGGGGGTGGAAGACAGGACAGGAGAGCTGTCTGATTAATTAACTACTCCCAGGCTGCAGTCAAGGGAAGGCATCTGGCCTCGAGCTCATTAAACACTGCCTCGCCGCTAACCGGGGAGAGTCATACTATGTAAATTCTCACCCTCTGTGTGCGCGTGCATTTGTGTACATGTGCATGTTTGGGAACGAGGATTAGCGGCACGGGGAGTTAGCGTAATGAATGAGCTGGGATGAATTGCTCTGCGGAGCAGCACCACGATGGCACTCACTGTACACGCCCATCCAGCCTCTGCTGCCCGGACGCTGTGGAGAGCCACAGGATGCATTACGCACACATGTTGTCAGTCTTTACACCTGCGTGCTTGTGACATGCATTCATGCAAGAAATGTAAAAATGTCATAAAAGCGGTGGGAGGCGTCTTAACATCCACAGCCTTTTGAATCTGAAAGGGTAAACAAAATGTCCAGGCTGTGCTGAGAGGAAACATTTCCTCGTTTACTGCTTGTCTTTTGAATGGCAACGATCGCCTGAAGAGCAAAAGTTGTGAAGAAAAATATGTAATTATTGCCTGGCTCCCTTCTGTTTCTCTCTTCTCTCTCCCTACCTCTTTCTTTTTAAATGTTTCTCTCCAGCTCAGTGTCTCTCACTGGTTTTTGTATTACTTTTGTCAAAAATCTTACCAAGACTCTAAGACCTGCTTTTTCAGGTTTCCACTGTCAAAAACAGGCTTTATTTTCTGCAGAATTACAGATTTCTATGTATATGTGTCGAAAATGACTGTGTATATGTAAGAGTGACACTCCTGAACCAGAAGACCCAGACCACCACTGAGTTGCATTTGGATACTAAGCTATATCCAGGTTTAAAATCCATGCATTTCTCATTACTTCCCTTTGAAGGTACAGGAAACTAATGATGTGGAGAGGAAGTGGGGTGGGGGGGGGGCGGAGGAGACTATTTCTACTAGAGTGGGAAGCATGAAAGGCAGAGGCATTTGATCCTAGATATCTTAAAGGCTCCAGAGGTGTACTGTAGCTTTCTAATAAGCTCTTTGAATACCACCTTCGCTGTATGTCCTTTTACCACAGGGGTCTTAATGCAGCTTTGCCACAGAGGGAGAAATAGGCCTAGAAAGCTTTCAGGTTTTCCCCTGGTCAGACCAAGACTAAATGGTTCAGATGTTAATGCGTTCTCTTTTCCTGCCTGCAAGCTCCATAACTTGAGGGGTTTTTTTTAACCGCCTTCCTCTAAGTGATGGAAAAATAGGTTTTGTTTGTTTCAGTATTGCATCTCTCAATGAAGGCAGATTTCTTAAATCTTTACCCACCCACCCCTGTAATCGCACCCATACATTTACCCCTTTATATTTACTGTGCTGTTGAAACTGCTCTGGAGAGAATAATAAAGCAACTGCTTACATTTTGGTGGCTGGATGACAAACTCTGAAGGATTAAATGTAAAAAGAAAACTTGCCTTTCCTGCAAAGTTTTAATCCACCACTGAGCAGAGCATCAGGTGTGCACGGAGCATCATGTTCACTGTGATCCTTTCACAGACACTGACAGAACTTTTTTTATTTCACGCCTCAGCGGTCTTCACCACATGATGCATGAAAATGAGTCTTTCCTGACATCGCTCCCAGTAAGGGTGTGGCATTTGCAGGTCTATCAAAACTGTGAGCTTCAGCACTTCGTTTGAATGAAAAAAGGGATAAATAATCAGCTTGAAGTAGAAGCGCTGTCCTCCGGCATGTGTGGATGTTATGAACGAAACAAACTGACCTTTGCTGCTGATGGAACTTCACCAGTAGTTAAGAATAACTGGAAATTAATGTGCAGCTGACTGCTGGGCTCTGTGCCTGACAGAAAGAGAAAAGAGGTGTGAATAAAAAATGACTGCTCATTGCTCACTCTGTCACAAGCTCCTGTCACCTGGTGGAAAGACCAGTGATTTTCTCTCGGATTGTGGGGCAGGTACGACAACAGGGGTTGTACTGATTGTTGTTTTAGCCAAGATGGGCAGTGACATTTGGCGAGATTCAACTGCAAACATGTTTTCTGTGTGTCAGATTGCTTTCTTGTTTACGGCTTTGTGGCACTCAGCATCTTTTATTTAAAGCATCATTTGAGAGAGATTTAAGACTGAGACTGCAGATGCAACATGGCGTTTTTTGCTCTTTGTGTTACTGTTTGTCCAAAATTTGTCTTTTTATAATGGCAGAGATTATTCTCATATTTAGTTTTTTTGTCCTGGACTATTGTCACCACTGCTGCTTATTAGTCTTTTGTAGAATTGACTGTTGAGGAAAAACAGCTGGTTTAATATTGTGTGTAGAAGTGTTGGTTCAGTTGTCTCCTGGGAAGCAGTGGGAAATCAAGTACTACAGTGTGTTTCTGTAAATTAGCTGCTGCAACATTATTACTTGTTATCTGATTTTTAAGAGTGTGGCCATGCAGACTGTGCATACACCCATCAGTGCTCATACATGCAGTGCACACAGAAACACAGTCATTTTCAGAGTAATCAATACACAAGCAACATAGCTACTGATTTAAAAAAGTGCCAACGTTCTGTGCTCTATCATTGTATAATATTAGCTTAAAGTGAATTTGGTGGGCAGGTTGATATTCAGTCTCTTTTGGAGCATATGCCAGCTGCAAACTGGGTCAGGAAGTTCACTTCCAGACTTAGTTTAGGTAGCATTTTCTATTCTTGTTGCTTTCTTTTGCATTCATGCAAGAATTATCTGTTTATGCAAATGCTCATCATATTTTTATGGTTCTGCGCAATCTGAGTGGTGAGAGCATAAAAGAGAATAAAACTACTAAACCCCCGTCCTGGAAAACTGATTGTATGCTGTGGCACTCTGGGTAAAATGAGTAGTGTGTTTTTAATAAGAGTATATTAGCAGATGCTGAGCTGTGAGTCTGAGTCAGCCTTTTCCTCACCTTCCAAGTTGCCTGTTGCCCACCACCCATGTATAAGTCACCAACTGACAGTCTGGTTTAAAATAGTGGTAAATCAATAAAGGAAACTGCAGTGTTTCGGAGTGTGCAGTATCAGAACATCGCCATGCTTCTAACTAAAAGTGTTGGTCTATGTGGGGAGGATCAGGGGAGATAACTAAGGAAAGAGACAGATTCAGGTTTTAATTGAAGCTACAGAGAGCTGCGTTTTAAAAAAATAAAAAAATAGTGCAGGTAGTTTCCCCTTTTCCCGGCTGTCAGGCACAATAAGAGGCCGGAGCTGCACAGAGGATAAGTGACGGAGGTTTTTGTCTGTCATAGCTTCTGGATGTGGCAGCTCCCCCCATAGGTGCCAAAAAGAAGAGAGAACCTCAATCTCAATCTGCGTTTTCTGTAATGAATATTTGAATTAGGAGTGAGAGGACAGAGAAAGGTTTATCTGTGCGTGTGTGTGTGTGCGTGCAGAGCAGGAGGGGGATGTATGAATTTATCCTAGTGACAGGTGCGATGGAGAGGTCTGACCCTCAGCCCCCTCACTGAAAGAACTTCTCAGCCAGCATGCATATTAGGGATGACAGGATTTATGTATTTGGCTCTCAATTGTGCAAATGTGGAGGGGAGAGAATTTTTTTAATATAAATCAAACATGACACACTGCTTCAATCAATTGTTTTGTTGATGAATAAATTGCTAAATGTAGAAACACTGAATTTCCATTTTATTGAGCTCACTGTAGAATAAAAATGTATCTGAGATGTTATAAAGCTCCATCTTTTAACATTTAAACATGTTCAACTTGTGGTAGAGAACAAGGAAAATAAAATAAAAAATAACAGTTTAATCATCGGTGTCTAAAACCATGTAATGATATCATGCTCTCCACATACTGCTCAACACCTGCATCACACCTGAGCAGACAACTGAAATGTGTTGCAGTGAACCTTCACAGGCTACATCTTCCAAAACCTGCATATATGGTTTATATCAAAGTGTAACCTTTGTGTTGTAGCTCTGAAGTGGTCTTCGTGTTCATTTGAATGTGAGAGAAAATTTGTTCATTTCGCTTTCCTGCAGAAATAAGACGAGACTGATGTTATTGCAGCAACTTTAGTGTGTGTGTGTGTGTGTGTGTGTGTGTNTTAAAGCAACATGCTAAGTTCATCATTTTATGCACCTTCCTTTTAAGTGATGAGACACTTTGTGCAGAGATCACATCATCTGAATACTGGAGTCGCTGGTGGTAAAATTAGCCCAGTGTTGTGAGACACAATGTTTGGAGCCTCCCTCTGAGATAATGTCACGCAGTGTCTAAATCCACACACTGCATGAGAGCCGAGGTGCTGAGATGCACTGCCACTCTTCCTTGTAAATATGATTCTATTTGTAAAGTGACTTCTGTGGCTCTCTGTAAATCAATATTCACTATTTAATCATCCACATCATGTCCTCCAACTGAAGGACTCTGACTTTGTCTGGGGATCTTAATGAAATGTACTGAACCACTGAATCTGTGACTAAGAAAGATATTCAGCCTGTTGTGTTGTTTGATACTGGTCTGTGAATCTACTTGTGAGAGGCCACATCTCAATGAACCATAGACAGACCGATTTCATAAAAGCGCTGGCATCTCAACCTTAACTGTTCAGGTGAAGGGGTCTTTAGAAGTGCATGAATGATGAGCTTTATATGCAAGCAGTCGTTCTCTGGGGAACTTTTGAAGCTCAACAAAATACTAATCTGTCAGTCATGTAAAATGCTTTGGCTGCAGTGGCTCAGTAAAAAAAGGGTGAGGACTTAAAAGCATGATTCACAGACAGAATGGGTAAGGTAAGGTAAAAGCAAAGTTTACAAAGGCTGCTAAGAGCAGAATTCAGTGACAGGCAGGATTACAAGACAAAAGACTCGAGGCACAATAGGCGATCTGGCGGAGCAGGTGTGACAGTTTAGGGATCAGGTGATCGGGAAAGGCGGGAACACAGTGAGGGCAACTGCTGAACCGGGAGGGGTTGGCAGGAAGAGAGGTAGAAGGCTGTGGCCATGACAGCAAGAATGATCTGACAGTAGTCAATGAAAACAATGACAATGTCGTGTTCACAGTTAAAACATCTTCTGATCTTCAGTTCTGAGGTTAAAGTGGAACTATTTTCTGTGTGGCAATGCATGTAGCCAGTGAGTCTCTCTAAGAGCAGTTGTTTATAGCTGGTTGGCCAGTGTTTTGCACCGCACACAGCAGGCTACAGTACAAATGGTGATCTAATTGGAATTTGTTCATAATATCGATTGTGCTGTGGCACTTCCGAAATTGAGTCGTTAAAGGAGATTAGCTGCTGCTAAATCGACCCTTTATTAACCAGCAGATGAGGAATGACACAGAGGAGGCTCTGCGTTAGCACATAGATACCATCAACTCCTGCCACACCGCTGTCAGCACTGTGCATTGGAAAAAACACATTAGCCAATGTTTCCCAAGAGGCAGCAGGAAGCAAGAGTTAAAAGGCAGCCTGATGAACAGTTGATTGCAAACATATATAAGGCTCAGTTCTAAAAATGTACTGTGTAGGAAGGGTGTTCGGTCTCAGTAATGGTGATTTACGAGCACAGTGTGTGCGAGGAGCATTACTGTGAAGAAATTCTTCCCACACTTTAGCCCAGAGGCTTTGTTTAGATTTAGTGCAGCGAGAACACTGCCGCCAATGGAGGATCCTCTGAACTTAGCAAATATTCTCACGAAAGTCCACAAAAATCCTCACAAATAAATGTACACACGAATGGTGAAATAATTGTTTGTTAGGAATCTTTCTCATAGATTTTGGCGCTCAAGGTTTGGTCTTGCAGTTTCATGTAAGAGGCTTCAGGCAGTTGACGGGCAGAGAGTGTTTACTTGGACACTATAGTAATATATTACCCTGCAGTGCTTTGCTCCTTCCTAAATCTCATCTCCTTTCCTATCCTGTGTCATTCTTCTTTTGAAATGTATTGATAAACCGCTGCTATAAAGCTGCAACTCTGAATGGGAATTCATTCAGTGTCTCTCTTTCTGTCTGTGGAAGGACAAATTGTTGTCACACCGCTGAATTATTCAAAGCGAGACGTCTTTAGGCCACTTTGACTGAAGATGTTCTAGAAATGACTCAAACTGTGCTAAGCCAAAGCAGGAAATACGTACAGGCAATACAGGGAAGAGATTTATGGGGATAGCTGGGCTCTCCCTCATACAATTCACCCTTGAGCTGTAAGTATACCACTGCAACTTCTTTCGTAATTCTTGTCTCTGATGCCGAGTGCTTCTCTTCCTTTTATAACCTTCAACAACACACACACATGCACACAGATCAAGAGAAGTGGGAGATTTCTCTCTTGGTCCTTATTTTATTTACCGGTGATGTAATACAATTTCTCTTCAGAGAAAGGTGACTTTTGCCTGGGCAGTGATAAATGAACTCTGACAGGAGAAGTGAGTCTGCACACACTGCAGTTTCTAAAGCCTAATGCAATTGATGAGGGAACACTGAGAGGTGATGCTTTATTTTCACTCACAGTGCCCAAGAACAATATGAGGCTGTTGTTGGTTTCTAATATTTTTCTCAGGGGTTCAAACCACAAATTCACTCCCAGATCTCAAGAGTGGCATTATTTATCTTGATTCAGTGAATTTTCTTCATCAAAAATGACTTTTTTGATGCTAAGAATTGTGTTTTCTTTGCAGCAAACACATGAACCCTCTAACGATTTTGAACTGTGATGCAATTACGTGTTAATAATCACGCTCGGCATTGAGTGTAGAGCTTAATGTGATCGAAGAAAACAGTGCTGGGTCAGGGCCTTGACTCTCCAGCGATGCTGTCTGAGACCTGCTTTGACCTTATTGTCTGTAGCTGCAGGCTCGTTAATTGACTAGGTGTTCGCTAACAGCGTCATTCCTGTTTACCACCAGTCAGGTCATTAATAATTTGAGCCAAGCAGGAAGACAAAACCAATACTGTTGGACAAATTTGCCTGTTCCTCTGTTTTGCTGGAAAGCTGGCCCCTGGGGAGCTGCTGGTTTAGTAATGAAGGACAAAAGGGAATAGAAACTAGATTGAAGTGATGTTCTCAAAGTAAACCAACAGTAAAATGGGACATAAAATGAATGGATTTAAAATGTGACCTTGAGTGAGTCTGTGCTACATTGGTGAATTTAAGCTGCTGGTACAGTAAATCATTTCAGAGACAAAAAATATCGTATTTGGACAACAAGCAGTTTTTGTTCCTGTGACCTTGTTTTCTACATTATTAAAAGCCAAATATGGTCATATCAAATGTGACTTTACATACACACTGTACCATGCCATAGAATTGTCAAATTCCCACTTGAATCTTATTTTTTTTTCTAATTTATCACTTACTCCTTGTCACTTTTCTCTAAAATGACTTTTCTCCCTTCTTTATCCGTTATCCTAACTCTGTCCTATCTCCATTGTTTGTTTATTTTAGTAATATTTGTCTTATACTGTGTGTGTTTCAGTGCTTGGTGGCCAAGAATCTCGTGGGGTGCTGAGGAAAATCAGTGACATGCTGGAGGTCATTATGAAGAGAATGGATGCTCTGTCTAAACTGGGAAACACCACAGACACCCACAGGCTGGATGAGCTCAGCTCGGCCTTGGACAGGTACAGCATCTTGGTTTCTAATGCCTATCAAATGTGTTTCACATTAAGACACAGCTAATGTGAAAGGCAACCTGCTGTCATGTAGGGTTGGTGTCTGAGGACATAGGAATATATCACCTGCACAAGCATTAGGAAATTGCAGTAGACTGGTGAAGAGTGATGATTGTTTCAGCTCATCTCTGCCTAAGAAGCACTTTTCAAAGACTGTACACTAGAGGTGTGGCGTGGGGGTGGTGTGTATTAAGATGAAATGTCTTTATAATATGAATTTATATTCTAAGTATTGAGTTTGTTTGTTGAGCCTCATTCCTGGCTTTGGAAACAACAGTAGGCTGTTAGTAGCTGTTCTGGAGCTCTCGATCATAACACATGATCTTCATCAGAATTTGCCCAGTTGAATTGCACTTAAAATGTTTAGAAAAATTAAAATTTTAACATCTACACTTCCATCGCATCTGGGCAAACTCCATCTGCTGATGAGCATTGTGTGTCATGATCGAAAGCTCCACAACAGCTACAAAATGGACCTTTTGGACCTTTTTTCAAGGCTTTAAATATGTTTTTATGTCACATTTAAGAGTTTGACAGTGCTGAGGAACCAATAACTGTGAGTCTGGTGGCCATTTGGCTGACTTACTCAATAACTTATTATTTACTTATGAGACCAATTTAAAATTCATGCATATTTGGAGTGGTTACCTCTCCTGGTGTGTAGGTTCCTCTGATTGCAGTGAGAATATCATGGTAAAAGACACCGAACAAGAGGGAAATTGTTATTTTTATTATTATCATTAATTATACGGTGTTGATTACGTTATTTAATAAAGGTAATTATAAGTTGGCTAGTTTTTATGTATGTTTTTTGTAGTATTTAAGAATCTGAAGTGCTATACTAAATCATTACTAGGATGAATAGTATGTGTGTAGTCAATGAATATCCAGGTGCTCTAACTTGTATAGATGTGATTCAGTTATTGTAACAGGCCTCCATCTGGTGAGAGCCTGCCTGTCAAAACAAATGTCTCTTTATTAACTGAACTAAGACATTTAAATTTAGCTGATTTTAAAAAGTTAAAAACACTACACTTTTTCTGGTATTGGAGGTGGTCACTGCAGTGTAGTCAGTGGTGACAGAAAGATGCTGAAATAGGCCGAGAAAGAGCAGCAGCTCAGAGCTGTCAAGGTTGAACTTGAGGTGGTCTGCAGAATACTCTGTTTAGTTCTCCAGCTCTACCCATGTGACAAAGGTGAATTTCAATGGCATAGTAATTGGTAAGATAAAAACATGGCGACTGAAGAGGACCTGAGTTATACAGCGTGAAGGAAGCGGGCCAAGTATGGAGCCCTGGGGTATCCCAGTAGAGCAAACGCATGAAACCTGGTGTTGAAGAAGATGATATGTGTTAGAACAAACCCATCCCTCTCCCTGGGCAGCTGGAGAAATGAAAGAGACTGTCGTATTAAAAAAA
>NTHP01000142.1:696550-735953 GCA_003416845.1 Oplegnathus fasciatus | reverse complement strand
AAAAAAAAAAAAAAAAAAAGGAAGAGCAGGGGTCTTGCTGGACAAGTTGAAGCTGGCAGCCCCTGAGTTGTGGGTGCTCTGCGGTTGCCATGGCAACAGACCTTTTTCCTCATGCCCGCACCTGCTCAGGGTTTGAGGAGAGGAAGCTCCCTCCTGTTTCTGCCTTTGCTGTTCATTTCCCTCCTGGACATCACCTCCCTCCTCCTCACAGCCGGAAAATATCTTTTCTGAAATCCACTTTAATAGAGCCAGCAATGCCACACACAATAATGCAACCACCTCTGATGATATATTGAAAGGCATTGTATTTGCAATTGACAATATGTCTGGCCACTGTGTAACTGCTGCACACTGCAAATAATGAACAATGACAATGACCTGACTGCTGCTTTTCAATAGCCTGGGGGCAAATATTTATTGTACTCTGGCCAAAACTCTGCATATAATTATTTTTATCTGCAGTTTGATATTCCACTTACAGAATTTAATTTTCCCTACAAAATGCCCTGTGGATATACGCTCAGTCATATAGTTCTAACAATCATTTAATTGGCCTCTCAGGGACTAAACTGGAAATGTTACAGTGACAAAGGCCAAATAGTTTTAAAACCAACTTGGTGGCTAAAAAGGTGTCTCATGCTGATACTTCTTGGCTTCATTTTACCTCACTCAGGTGATTAAAAAACTCTGTATGGGTCAGGGTTGACCTTAGAGATTAGTGTGAGGTCTTCAAGCAGGAAAAACTTTGCCCACCTGGTACACTGTTAAAAAGCAATTAAGTTGTCCTCTAGCCTCTCCTGGATCAGCGTCCCTGCAGTGTAAATATGGGATGTTTCTGTGTGAGACCACAAATGTCTGTCTGCACAAGTGAAAGCTTTTGTGCCACTGCGTAGTAATCATTGCTCTGTATGTGTGTGTGTGTGTGTACTTTATTGTACTGTATGTTAGTGTGTCTGTGTAATTGGCAATTAATTTGTGCTGACCTGCTAGTCTAAAGGATAGAAGAGAAGGTTTGGCTACTACTTGCCTCCTGGGCAATACATGGAAAAATGAAATTGGGGTTTAGGATTATGTTAAGTTATGCATATAAGCACAGTTAGATTGCTTTCCCCTGGCACGCACACAGAAATACATGCTGCCTCAGTGAAATCAGAGTTTTGCTGCTTGATGTGCATCCGCCTCAGAACCACTGTTCCATTCGTTTATCTGAGTTTACATATTCAGAGCTCTTTAATGAGCAATGTAAATTCCAGAAATACTACTACATAACAAGAGAGGCTCATTAAAATGATTCATTTAAGTGTTTGTTTTCATGTAAAACAGGGCAATGATCCAGCCACTCAGTCAGTGAATGTTGGTGGATTGCAACGCAGGCAGCACACATCATTAAATTCATGTGATGATGTGCAAAAGTTTGGGGTGAAGATGTGGTTTTCTCTTCAGTTGCTCCATGTCAGATGTACTTCCAGTGGGTCCGAATATGTGTCAAGTTGTGTAGAGACAAGTATCCCACTGCAAAGAACTGCCTTCCACCAGTTTAATGGCATCCACCAGTAACTGCAAACATAAAGTATTTACGAGCTTTTCTCTTGCAAAATACTCTCTGCAAAGTTCAACCAGCAAGTTTTAAAATCAGATGATCACTACATCTTCTCTCTAAACACTAATTTACTTAAATGGAAAGTCTGCATGACAAAATATCTTGTAAAATAACAAGAAAATAGATATATCAAATAAAAGTAAAAGTCTCCACCTAGTCACTATTGGATTTTACAGAAACTTAAAACACCAGGTTGTAGTGCTGACGAATTAGGCAATCAACAGAAAATGAGTCCCCATCAATTTTAATGACTAAGCAAAAATGACAAACATTTGCTGATTTCCTTTGTTTGTAAACTGAATACTTTTGGGTTTTGGACTGTTGGTTGGACAGCTCTGGGAAACTGTGATGGGCATTTTTCACTATTTTATGACATAAAATAATAATCAGAGTAATTGCTAGTTGTGGCTAGAGTTACAATGTTAATCAGTTAATCTTTTAAGTAATATTTCAAGCAAAAATTCACAGGTCCAGGTTCTCAAATGTGAACATTTTCTTGTATTCTTAGTCCTCTGACAGTAGAATCAATATCTGAATATTTGTATAGACCAAACAATTAATCAATTCATTGAGAAAATAATCAGTAATGAAAATAATCGTTAGTTGAGGCACTACTAACTTCATAAAGAGTTGCACCAACTTCACACTGCTGCACATACATACATCTGACAATCCAAATCAACCTGACTTTTTTCTTTCGGACACCAATAGGATCTCATTGATTTTTTTTATTTTGTCTTTTAGAGAGGTCTAAAGTGTTGCAGCAAATGCTAAAACATTTGCCCTCTTTCCTTATGAGGGTTCATTGTTGCACAGAAAGATAAACACTATAAGACTGCACATATTGAAGAAGTTCTTGGAACATATTTTGATAAACTTAGTAAAAGTTTCATCTTACCCTAGAGCCTAAGACTGAGGTTCTGGACTGAACAAAGTTTCAGATATTTTGCAGCTGCTCCGTTTCTCATAGACATGTTACAGACTTCAAAAATCTCTTGGAACTATAACACTGCACTATAATGCATATTGCAAACCCTCCTCTTCTCTGTATTCCCCCTGTGTTTCATCCCTTCTATCTCCCTCTCCATTGTAAATATTGGTTCCTGATTGTTTTGCCAACTGCTTTTAGGCCACAGAGGTCAAGTGCAGTGAAACACATTTGCTCACAACCTAATTGTCTTCTGTTTTTATTTTCCCACCGGGGACCTGCTTTAATATGCTGAGTTAGTTTTTTATCTCAGCAAATAAATTATCTGTCAGTGTTTTTAAAAGCTTTTTCGATTTCACGCCTCAAGTTCTAGACAATTAGCATTTCTTCCACTACTTCACACTCACTGTGAAGGGTGGAAAAACAACAAATACTGCTGGATGGAAAGAAGCTATAAAAGAAATATGGTGTCCTCCTTTCTTTTGAAGGCGTCTGATTGCAGTTTGAAGAGAATTCAGGTCGTTAGAAGATGGTTGTTGCTGCCATATTTTTAGATATTCTCTTCCTCTTTGTGTGTGTGTGTGACATGCATTATCAGGATTCAGCCTATAGGCCTAGTGGAGCGGATTCAGGCCATAGCCCAGAACATGTCTGACATGGCAGTGAGGGTGGAGCAGATCCTACAGCGCAGCATGGCCAGCAACAGAGGTACGATTTTAAAACCTGCACACATATACACACACAGCCTGTACGCTGCCCACTCACACACCTGGAGAATGTCAAATATAGCTTTGGCCCTTCAGATGAATCCCCCCCTCCTGACCATTTCAAATCCATCCAATCTGAAGACACTTTTCCCCTCTGCCCACATAAGCCCGGCTGTCAAGCCTGGATCCAGTCTAACGCTTGAATGCACAATTTATGTCTAACGTGTACTTGCTGGTTGATCATATGGAACATGACGGACATTATTCACGGCACATTACCCGTTCAAATGGCAAGCCACCGTTTGTGTCGGGGTGGAAGAGCTCCTGTGCAGCAACAATGCACTGCTCCATTGTTGCTGCCATATCATAACCACCCGACTGCAGGATGTTTAAATTATGATGATGAATTACTGCCTAGTTAATGGGATATGGGCCTGTCAGCTTTCTTTATTAGCCTTCATTCTCAATTTCTTTATTGGGACCAGAACAGAAATCAGACAGCACAATTTAGTTCACGTTTCAATTCCTCTGCTGTATCCACCACATTGCACTTTATGACTGAAATCTATTCAACTCCCTGTCTCATTAAAAAGCGTCGGATAATTTGTCTGTTGTCATAATGTCTGATATCATTTAAATAAGGCTGATCTGAACCTGGCTAAGTTTTGACAGTGGCAGGCAGTAGCACTTTTCATTGTGAGAGGTCTGTCGTTATCATGCTAATCAGACAGAATGGCTGGCAATTATTTGTCTGTGATTGTGCTCTTCGGCGCTTGGCAGGATGCTGGCGGAGTAGCTGCAACTGCTCCTTTAATTAGGCGCGCCAGTACCGGGCTTCAAGGAGAAGAATGGAGGGAAAGGGAAGGAGGGAGAGAGAGGGAGAGAAAGTCAGCTAAGCAGCAGAAAGAGACAGGAAAGATGGGAAGAGAAGGAAAAGAGTGGGGAAGATTATGATTTTTATGAATCACACTAATGCAGTCTATCTATAGTAAATCCAGTGAGTGGGCTGGAACAGAGACTTGGCCATTCAGCAGGGGAGGCCAAGCTTTTACAGGAGCTTGTTAGCTGGCTCCACTCTCCAATTTATGTGTTCATCCCAAAGGCAGGAGGATATATGCTGTAATGCAAAAGACAAACAGACTTAATGCCCAGGGGAAACACTGTAAAGACCTGTTTGATTAATATCAGCCCTGTTCAGTCTTATGGCCAATTGGGAGGTCTAAGGCCAGTGATAATTCTATTTATTTATACAAATCAATTGTACACAGCTGGGTGTTGTGTTGCAAAATTAAACTTTACATAAAATTGGATATATTGACAGAATTTCAAGATAGTAGAATGAAGGACAACAGTATTTATGATAGAAATACAAAACAGATACTTTGATGTAAAAACACTGTTGATATTTTGGATGTACTTTGCCAGCATGTTTTTTTTCACCTTCCTCTTTGTGGTTGACCTTTGTGTCTATGTACTGTCTGGAAAAAAAAGTCCAAACGATGCAGCTTTTCTGCTGATTTGTGCCACTGTCTGATGATGAGTGTGGTCTTTTGTTGGGGTGTCTGTGTGTGTCTGTACAGGCTGTGATAAATGCCCTGCATTTTTCTTTTCTCCAGTTAGGGATGGAGCATTAGGACAATGTGAGACTCCTAAAGATCCCCATTATCCGGACTGTCCCAGCAAGATGGATGTAAGTCTTCATATCTCACTTAAATCCAAACAATTTCACACAGAGAGCAAATATCCCGTTGTCCTCTACTGGTGACTCACCTTGGTGTAACATACATTTTTTATAATAAGATAAAAGGATGTATAAAGGCTCCTTAAACATCAACAACAACTGGGTTGTCCGAGCAACGGCTGTGACAGCAAAGACCGACAGAATATAGAAAAGAATGAGAATAAAACAAACACACTGCATATACATACACTGTGCAGCCACAGCAGAAAATTGCAGTGTGCATACTACAAGCATAAACAATACAGCGTGTCCAAAGTGTGCTTCTTTCTATTCACAGGTCTGGAAATTGGTGAAGAAATGTTAGAAAAGCTCAAGATATGAAGACAAAATGTGTGAAAAAATATGCACCATCTGTTCAATACATACAGTAGCTGTAGCTAAGAGGTGTGCATTAACTGCCACACATGTATACAAACGTAGCATATGTATAGAAAACGTACATGTGCAAGGTGCACCGTTGTTTATTCTTACAGTCACTTTTATGGATGAAGCGGACCTCCATGAATATGTTAGTCAGTCCCACACTATATGAATGCACCATACACATGTAATATGTGCAAATTAGCGACGTTGTAGTTTGTGTGGGCTGTGCAGACCACCTGCTTTAGTACAACCTCACAGTTTCAGGCGCTTTTGAACAGAAAACAGTTTCTGTCAGCGAAAAAAACCGGAAGACACTCTGCCCTGGGGGAGTAAGATGGATGTTCCTTTAGCTCAACAAAGAGAGTGGGACATGTGGTCTGGGATGGAGTTCGGGGAAGTCCTCGCCCTCCCCAACACCACTTCATGAAACAGCAATATTTTCACTATTTAATTGCCCTGTCTACTTCACTTGGGTGTCCACTCCTCGCAGCCTACTGCACAGAACAATGCATGTCGGAAAATATGTTGACCCGAACCTCGAAGACAAAATCTGCCCTTTCTCTGACATCTTTATCATGTTACCCTGCTGGATGACCTCATCATGCTGTTGTGCTGACTCCACCTTTGAGCTGGAGCCCATGAAAACTTTTATTAACAATGATCTGGAGTACTTGACCGCAGGTTCATGTAGTCAGCTTAACCCAAATAACATCTTATTAATAAAGCCAGTGGCTGTTTTTTTCCTCTGTGCATGATGAGCGCACATAAGGGATGAACTTCAAACCAGCCTCTAATGACACCTTTTTACATCTTTAGCCAAATGTGAGAGTTTGCTAATAACCAAGTAGTGCCCTGAGAGTATACTTCACATTATTGAGAGACAACGGTTTGGGTCTTTACCTTCCAGTGGATGCGCGCTCGTTGGACCTCAGACCCTTGCTATGCCTTTTACGGTGTGGACGGCTCCGACTGCTCCTTCCTCGTCTACCTGAGCGAGGTGGAGTGGTTCTGCCCCCCACTGGCCTGGAGGAACCAGACTGCAACACCCACCTTGAAGCCTCCGCCCAAGAAGCAGGTAACGTAACATTTCCATATCATTTGTTTTCATTGCACGACAGCACAGTCAGCTGAAGGGAGGTAAGAGGTAAAAAAGGTAGAGGTAAAAGAACTCCACTCCTGCAGAGACTTCAGTCCAATTCCTCGAAAGCACACCCAGAGGGCTGTCATTCCCAGTTTTCATCGCTGTTCGCCTTCCTGCATCATTTCATTCAGATTTCAGCACCAACACACAAGGAGTGATTGTAAGCACGATGCATCAAGGTCCATCCCAGCGTTCGCCTCTGTCCCCTCCTCCCTCTTTCTCCCCAGAGTAATGTACAGCCAGCACGGCGGGCCCTGATGTGAATTCCTTCTGCAGCTCTACCTTCTTAATTGCCAGCCTGTATTCACTGAGACTAATCCCAAGGCTTCCCCTGGGTACTCTGCATTTTGCTGTGCCGTACACAAGTTGCTCTTGAGAGCAATAATTCACCTGCATTTTGAGAGTACAGTACGGCTCCGCATATTGATTTTGTCTTTGAGAGAATCCCAGTTTCTTTTATAGCGTCTGCGTGTTTGAGAGGGACAGACAGGTTTGTGTGCATCAGTTTCTCCTCTGTATTTTTTATAAGTCTGTGCTCCCCCATGCAGTTACAACATTGATTAATACTCGCATGCTGGTATTGTGCTGTGATGCAGTGATTATAGTGGGCAGAGGAAGAGATGTAAAATGAGAGCAGACTATTTATGAGGATGATCCAAGAATCCCTCAGGCAACCTGTCTGAGAGTCCTAGCCCCAGGGCATATATCCTGATAACGGGATATGACAGACTCTCTGTGCTCTATACAGTCTTAACCAGCTCCAATGAAAATAGAAAACATCCTTATAATATCTGTTTTGTGGTAGTTATTTAGTATCCCACCTCATCTGCTTCAGGCAAAGTTATAAATCTGACTACCTGTTCTTTAGTATCTGGTGCAGAACTTCTGCATAAGTTTTACTGTACATAAAGAAATGAATCACTGGCTTATGAAAAGGCCACATGAGAAGTTCTCTACACTTTTGATCCTTTTCAGTGATTTTTATCGCTCCTGTCTTCCAGGCTGTTTTCCAGTCTGACATTGGGACTCTGCTGGAGCAGGTGGGCACCGGGAAGGAGTCACTGAGCTTCATGAAGAGACGCATCCGCAGGATGGCAGCGCAGTGGGCCTCTGCTGCTCGACGGCTGGATGACAAGCTCCGCAACCACTGGAGAGAGCAGAAGAGGGTGAATATGAGGCGCTTTTCACACACAAATGTGCTCCTGCACACACTGGAGGATGAAAGCGTGGGAGAACAAGTGCATGTTATGGTTTCATCTTTTCAAAGTGTTGTGTGGCTCCAACAGACTGCAGATGATGAGCCAGTAAAAAGTGTCTCAGCTTCCACAGATTTTCTTTCTTGTTTTTTTTTCTGTAACTCTGGAAACATTTTCCTCAGCTCCTAATTTGATGTAAATCCATCTGTTTAGCCATTAAAGAAAAAAGAAAACTCTCAGCAGAGAAAACCAAACAGTCCTTTAATGCCCACATGCTAAGTTACGAGAACAGCTGTGACATTTTGTTGGACTAACATTTCCTTCTTTTATCTTCGGTTACTCTGTGTGAATCGCAGAGTGTTGAGTTACAGGCATAAGTAGATAATGATGCAGAGCAGGCATTGATTGGCTTTGCTGCACTTTCCTCACTGACATTTACAGGGACATTTCCACAAAGTGTCAAAGGAGCACCGCCTGCTGGAACAGACGTCTGGTGAAATGGCGATGACATTAGATCCCTCCTGGCGTATATGTTAAAACCTTTACACTGTAATACTTAATCCAGACAAGTATACAAAAACATTCTTTATCTAGGATTTATGTTACATGAAATAACACTACAGTATATCGTACATCCCACACTCGGGATAGTGCCGACTGTTCCAAACTGCTACACTTTCATCTTTTGATTGTCGAGTTATTTTTGCCTTTTTGTGGCTGTTTGATGTGTTGATGACACAGTGATTTGTTCGGTGTTGAAATGTTCTTCTATTGCTGCCTGTGGGGTGCCAGCAGTCTTGTTTTTTTTTCCTTGGGCTGCTCAGTTTTGTGGTCCAGAATATAGAGGAAAAAATAAGCGGTTGTTAAACTCTACAAGTGGAGGTTGACACAGTCAGTAATTCAACCAATCAATCAATTCACTTTGTTTCAGACCCGCAGAGATTACAAGAGTATGAAATTCTTAAATGCGTACATTAAAAACATCCTCATCCATGTGATACGAAGTCATCAGCGTCACTATCTCACACTCAAAATAAACATATAAACTTGATACAATCCTGGTGAATAATGTGTAGCTTTTAGCGTGATAGCCACTACACTTACATTTATACACAGTATGAGGTTCCTTATCACCGCCTGACATGTGGGATCATTTACGCTGACTCACATATGACTAACATTATAAAACCTTGGCACACACAATAACATCCTATAAGTGACTGCTAATTTTATACCCACACCAAGGTGAGCAGTAAATGGGGGCGATATGGAGACATTTTCACATATATGCAATATATATGCAGATATCATATCATAACATATCCTATCATAATCTATCTATCTATCTCTCTATATCTCTCTAAAGATCTCTCTATATATCTCTATATCTCTCTCTCTATCTATCTATGGGCATGTACGTGGCAGGGAAAGTAATAGAAGACGCCATCCAGTTGCATTATGGGACGTGTAGGAGTTTTTTTAAACTCTCTCTTGTGAGTCCCGACATAGAAGTATGTCACTAAATTGCTGGAGTTAAATCATTAGTAGAATTATGTCATACTACGGTTATGTCGCTCTTTTTAGCATTAAATCTGATGCCAAAGTCAGCACCCTGCTGAGAATGACGATGAACAGCACTGCAGGGAGAAAATATACAGTAACCAAATGATTTGCATATGTATAAAGTGATTTGAAGCCTCATTCATTTCTTCGCCTTTTTCAACATGTTTGCATGCGTGCCTGTATGGAGTATCATATTACTATAGCACAGTGCCATTATATGCAGGTCTGCTTCTCCTAGTGAAGTGGCTGAGCATTTCTATTGTAGTTTCACCAAATCATGGACAGCTCTCCACGAATCCCTCTGTAGCCGAAAAGTGGGCTGATACTCCAAAAGCTTAAATGAAACACGAGGTATGAAAGAAATGCACTTGTAGTGTTTTGCTTTTTGAAAACGAGCTGACAGTTTCCTGACGTTCTGCTGCGCGTTTGTGGTTTGATCAAGTTCTTTCATCGGCCAGTTTTCGGCTGGGTGAATCAAAACCCGTTCTGTAAATAACATTGCACTCTTCCCAGTGGGGAAGAAGCCGGCATTTTGGGAAGAGGGCTTTGTTTATTGTAATGGTGTGTTTGACAGTAATGGTTACTGTCCATTAACCAGACCCTGCAGGCTTGGCTTCCATCGCTGAAACACTGAGTGCTGTTGAGAAAACAGGAACAGACAGATTGGTAGAGAAAAGAGATGTTTTATGGAACATCTCTGGCCAACCTGTCTGTTTTTTTTCTGCTTCCTGTCCTGTCTTGCTGTTCTTAGTGTGCACCGCGTTTGAGTTACTCTTTTAGTGATGTGATGCTCATATTCCATCAGGTTGTACTCAGGTCTCACTAGAGGCACAATGACTTGAACATGTTTCAGATCAAATCTCTTCATTTTAAACCATATTTGCAACAAGCAGTGATATCGGTGTTCTATCATAGGCAGACGGTCACACTGACTGACAGCCTCACAGCAGCCTGCTACACAGACTATGAACAACAACCCAAACTAGCTTTCCTGCTAAAATCTCCTCCTTATCTAACTTTCAAGACACGTCTCATCCTGCACCTTAACTTGTTGAACGAGCGACCAAACAAACATTCACAGGAGAAAAGTGCACTGCTAACGTCAGTTTGCAGGCTGGATATCTAATTAGCTGCTCAGCTGCAGCACATTAAACAGCATGTAAACGTACCTGCAAATGTCAGTTCAGTCCATTTAGATGCTGGTGTGGTCCCCGCTCTTCAATACCACTAATCACTAACTGCTCATGGCTTGTAAGCTACAGCACAAGTTTGTTTACTTTGTTTACTGCTCGTTCCCCTGCAGGTGCCGGGGATGTGTCAAAGACTGTTTCCCTGTCGATATGAGTTTCCCTTCACCTGAATCTGAACCAGACCTTATCTCATCGAGCCCCAAAACAGTCGTCTTCTGAGATGCTTAATCTTACCCCAAGCAGTTATCTCCACTGTGCCTAATCAGAACCTGAGACCTAACCCCAACTGCGGACGGGGGTGCTTTGAGAAATATAACTTTAACAAGAGGAAACACTATTCGAGGCTGCTGAGAGCAAAAGGAGCATTTCTGATATTTCCCCAAAGCCCTTTTTTTCTTCCTTCCAATAATAAAAATAATAACTGTTGCCAATAAAAAAATTAAAACAAACCTCATTTGGACTTTAAATCTTCAAGAGTCTTCTCACAGTCTTTATTACAAACAGTACAACATTTTAGCCCTGTGTTTTTTTCTGCATATATGATCTGCAAATTATATCCATATATTCCATTTCTTTCACCCTCTCAATGTGTGTGCACACCAAAAGTCCAAATACAACATGTTGCTCTGCGAACTAATCCTTCCCCTCCTCCACCAAACAGAGATTTCTGCCCAATCACATTTGGCATTGTTGTTTGGGTGGTGATTTTTTACATCTGCCATGCGGGGCTCATACGTGTGGACACGCTGCAGGCTGAACAGCTTTGCGGCTCACACATGGGGGAAATCCATTGTGTCAGCAATGTAGAAGATGAAATTTTCTATTGGATTCCTATCTGTATCAAAACTGAAACTGGTATTGAGGTGTTTCTAGTTATAATATTGAAGTCTAAAGAGCACCCATTTGAAAACCAATTAGCTCAGTCAGATAGATACCGGACCAGCCAGTGAAACATGGCGAGGGTCTGCACGCCTCTTAAAACCTCATTAATAACTTAAACTAGGCCTTGTAAGCAAAGACTAAGGACAGCGTGGCGACTGGTGTTTCTGTCCAAACAGGTGTCAAAAGAGTTCATGTTGATACCTATTGTAAGAGGTGTTAAAACTCACAGTCACACCCCTAAACCAATAGGTGAATAAATATGTAGTTTAGTAGATGAATAAAGTTGTCTTTGAAAGTTTTTTTTCAAGACAAAAGTAATTGAGAAAAAAAAATTAAATGCTGCCATCTGTTGAAAAATCTAATTTCATTACATATTTAACAGCCTGGAAATTCCATCCTTCCCCATCAGCAATTAAACCGCTCGTGAATCATTCTGCATATCAATTAGCCCTCAGCAGGTCAATTTTCATTTCAACTCCATGCACAGATGATTGTATTTCCTAGGAGTTGCGTTGGTGTGAATATGCTGTCACTCTGCTTTCTCGCTTTCATTAGATACTCAATTGCATTTAAAATTTGACATCACTGATCCGTGCCAAATATCTGAATTTATTCATATGTGAATCTTTTGAAGCGTTGGTAAAAAATTGCTCTCACAAAATTATTCACCACGCAGGACTGGAGATTGTCTGAATATAAAAAAAACCCAAAATTGCTGGATATAATGGCTTGTTCTCTACAATAACAGTGCAGAAATGGTTTAACAGAAATGCATACATCGCTTTAACAAAACACCATGCTGTAGTGCACTCCTCTCTCCTCTTGCTTTGACTTTTCTCTCTTTCCTCCTGCATTCAGATTCTAGTTCATGTGGGCTTTCTGACAGAGGAGTCTGGGGACGTCTTCAGTCCCAAGGTGCTGAAGGGGGGTCCTCTGGGTGAGATGGTGCAATGGGCCGACATCCTCACAGCCCTCCATGTGCTGGGACACAACCTCAAGATCTCGGTTTCTCTCAAAGAGCTGCACGGGTGAGTTTAGATTTGACTTGTTCCTCTCTGATCCTGTTATTTTCAAGCTGCAGGCGTAACCGCTGCAGTCAATGTACAATATCCCATCCAAATTTAATGCGAGACTCTTTGGGGCATCTGTGCTGGAATCATCTGTGGTTTTATGAAAGTGCAAACCATTAACCATTCTTTTTAGCTTATTTGTTGAATGAAGCTGTTTTTGTTTTCCATTCTGCATGCTCTGCCAATGATCAGCAGCCCAATCGCAGCGCTGTTGCCCACACACTAGTTTCGATCACCTTTGGCCACAGACAGATAAGCTATCTCTCCTTCCTGCAGAGCGCTGTTTCTGCCTGAGGGCTTGACAGCATCTCTACAGTTTGTGCACCTCCTTCCTGCCGCAGCTCACTGACTCCAGAGTGATAACGGACTTGTTGCTGGTCATCACAGACACAAGTGCTTATGCCAGTGGACACACACACACACACATACATATGTACACAACGTGCCTTCCAGTCAGACAGACAAGATGGTTTCATCTAAAAGTATAAGACTATTGATTGTCACACTGGCAAGGTGCAATAAGAGGAGTTCAGAAAGCAGACAAGTCCAGTCCTGCTTTGGACATTTTTCTCGGTGCCGTGATCTTTCAGAACCGCTCCGGTTTCACGCTGGCTCGTCAGGAAAATGACCGCGTACAAGACGAGACTTGCTGTCGATTTCTTTCCTGCCAGTGGGTGGTGTGGGGCTGGAGCAGACAGGCTGATGATAATGCGCGCTTGTTATTGAGCACTGTATCCGTCGCTGTAGGAAAGGAGGTGAGGGCATTGATGAGTTAGAGCTGCCCTTTGATCTTACATTTTCAGGCTGTGAAAAAACAAGCTGCTTTGATAAGAACAGACTAGGGAGATCAGTGAGGTGGGGAGGATGCCGCAGTGGGAATGCTTCTGCTGGCCGTGCTATTATTTACCCCACTAATTGGTGTCATGGTGTATTGAATCACCGCAGTCTATCTCCATTGGGAGCACCATCAGAAATGTTTAGAAAATTGCACAAGTTCTGACAGAGGCTCACAAAGAAACATTGGCCAAGGTTAATGCTTATACTTTCCAACAGCTGAATATAGTCCGTGTGTGTGTGCATTTGACTTTATTTTTTCTACAGCAGAGAGAGAGAGAGAGGGTTGAGATTTTATTTTATTGGTATATGTACATTTGTATAAGTGTGCAGTGGCATTCCATTAGGGCTGATATTGCTCGGTATTCATCAGGAAATGAAATATTCAGCCTCAGAGAAAATATAATGGAGGGCCGAAATTGAAGCCGAGTGGCTTTATCAGTCTCCGACCATATTCCCTCTTTGCTTGCAGCCCGCAAAACACAGCCCCGTGTACATATCCCACTCCTTTTTTATGGCCTTCTTGAATGGCCAGTTAATGGCAGATGCCGAACATCTATAAATCCCCTCTCAGTGACTATTAATGAATAGAAAAAGGGGAACATTTTTCTCCATCACTCAGACTCTCCCACACGCTATTAAATTGACAGATCATTATGTGGGTTGTACTCCCACAAATTCCCTCAGGCTTGTATCTATTTACATTTCCTACTCTTCCCTTCCCCACCCCGGCTTTGGAAAGGAGCTTAATATCACTGGACGGCTGTGGTTCTTATGTGGACAGGGTTGTTGATATGTTTCGCTTTTTCTCCGATAGAGAGATTAGCCACGCCGGGAGCGTAGTTACAGAGGGAGTCAAGCTGTTGGTTTGCATCACATAATTGCCTCTAATTGGCAACATTCATGCTCTCTGGTGGCATCACTGAGTAGTCACTTTGGCTGGCGTCTTCCCTTTGCTGTCCTGCTTAGACAAATCAGTTATGCTGACACATCCCTCCTTCAGCCATTTCTCTACCGCAAGATATTTTTCCTGCAGATGCTCCACTGAGGCGTCTGCGCCGTCTCTGAACAAAGACGTTCTAGTCTTTTCTCTTTCCACACACTGCAAAATGTTCTCAAGGGATGCACTGATTCACAAGTATTCTTTTTTTTAAGTCAATATGTTGCCTCCTCAACTATGATGACAACTATAAACTTATTTTATATATNNGTTTTCGCATATCCTTTGAAATATCTCAACATCTACTGGATAGATTAGCACAACATATTGTGCAGACATTCATGGTTCCCAGACGATCTATTGCAATGAATATTGTGGTTCCCTGACTTTTCCTCACAATGAGGTTGACATTTGTGCTTTCGAGTGAAATATCTCAACAACTAATGGATGGATTACCATGGAATTTGCACACATACATGTCCTCCTCAGGATAAATATGAATGACTCTGGTAATCCTCCGACCTTTCATGTAGAGCTTCCATCAGGTTACAATTTCAATTTGTTATAATACTTTGGTTTATGACCAAGCAACTGCAAAATTAATGACATTCCCATCAGCCTCAGCTGTACTGTGTGTTTAGTGTGAATTAGCAAATGACAGAGCGAGGGGAAACAGAGGAGGGAGAGACTAAGGAGGGTAGAGGTAGCTGCAGCCTGTCAGCAGAGTGGAGTATGGACACACTGCCACCTCATATGTTGTGATCCAGAGATAATCCGGAGAAACCAATATTTTAGTGCATTACTGCTCAAACCCCACGGTCATCACACAGGATGGTTCCACACTCCTCTCACACTCTCTCTGCCAGTCTTTCTCTTTCTCTCTCATGCTGGTATAATTTCACTGCTTTCACACACAATTGTATATCCGGCTCTCCCACTGTTCTATTCTCTGGTTTGACACGCAGGATGTGAGCGCGGCTGTGCGTAGACATTTTACCAATGGTTGTTCTATATCAATTATGTCTAGCGGGCTTCTGTGGAGCAGTTGACAGAGCACGTTAACGCAGTCACCCGGCAATTTCACCTTGTTTCTCCATACAAACATACAGACGTGCCTGGATTGTGTGATGAGTAAACCTGAGAAATGATTTAACAAATGTCAAATTGGGGATCAATTGGGCCTCGCCTGAACGGTGGAATGACATGCACGTGCAGGGCAGTCTGAAGTGTAAAATAAGAAACCTCAAATCAAAGCTCCAACAAAGAGCCTTATTATACTGGCAGTCTCAGGTCCTGCCGATGCACTCTCACCCTGCAGCCTTCTGATTGATGTGCCTTTCTTTCTATGCTTTGAGATGAAAAGCAAAACAGCAGCATTGTTAAAAATAGCCAGCGTAGGCCATCAGTGAGATAACATCATAAGGATCTGTCTTCAGTACAACAGTGTCAGATGGTATGGTGACTAATTGAAGTTAACAGTGTAGTGCTTGTGTGTTGATTTTCCTTAATTTTGAGCATTTAGTTGCCTAAAATACAACTGTGGACAGTGTTTCTAAATATATGTTACCCTCGAGGCTCATGTTTTTGTTGTTTTTACAGACTTTTAATGAAAAATACTGGACCAGAGAGGTTTTAACCAGTTTTGACCCAGATTTTATATCCCTGCACACTCAAAATTGTTATACTTTCCGCAGCATAAGGAAACTGTTTACCACAGTTTAAGAAAATGGGTCCTCTTGTGATGTTGACAGCTCAAAAAGTGCTTCCAGAATAGAAAAAGAGAAAAATGCGGCTGCATTTGTACTTCAGTCCCTCTGAGTAAGTAAATAAAAACACAAACACAAAGTTTTTAAAATCTGAATTTACCTCAGATGCTTGTATTAGTTTTTTCCTCACAAACGCAGATATGTTTCCAGTTTTCTTTTTTAATAAAAGCTGAACATAATGAGACCTAGTCACTCTTTATACACTTACACAGCTGTACACAAAGTCGAAGAGACTGTTGCTTGTGCGCCGCGATAGCGACCATTTTCACGGTTTGTTTTTAACATGAAATTTGAGCCAGATACTGCACATCAAAGTGGCACATCAGCCGTATCGGAGCCTAACAGCATCAGCATCACGAGTCTTTGTCTCCTCGTGCTATCCTGCTGTCTCAAGTGGTCGATTAGCACGCCGGACCCCGCTCCCTCTGCTTTACACACAGTGGCACACAAGGTCTCCTCCCTGCCCATGTCATTCCCCTCACACTGCGAGCCCTCTCTCCAGCCGCGCCGCAGCCCTCAGTAAACTGCTTGCCCCCAGCCTCAGCCCCTCACATGTGCCTGGAAATCTGCCTTAGCCAATTCCCCTCGCTGTTGGACACATGCGCCCTTCCTTTAAGAAGCAATGCAGCGCGACTATGGAGTCTCTTACACTCATTTGTTTCTCCGGCTCTCTCCCTTTCCCCCAAACTGATGGTGAGTTGCCATGGTGCCAGTGGCCAGCTGTGAAACAGAGAAATTGTGCCCGATGGTGGTTGTCAAGTGGTGTCAGGAAATTTATGCAAGTCTTGCTCCTTTGTTCTTCTCTTTACAGTCTCTCTTTTTTGCAATCCTTCTCTCACAACCCATTTCTCCTCTCTGAAGTCTGAGCAGGTCACTCAAACACAGACTTTTTTTTCTGTAGAGCTCACTTTCATACTCTGTTTACACATGAGTGTCTTAAAGAATAATGCTGACATTATTTTATCTTTTTATCGAATAAAAGCCAAATTCATCCTACTTGGAATTATTGTCTGTGCAGCCAGAGCCTGATACAGCTTATGCCTTTGTGCCAACTCCAGTGTCGTCCAAAACCGTAAAGTTGTACACAGTGACATATTTGTTCATTAAGATGAACGCGGCCAGTGTGATTTAATCACTGAGCATGCTCATAAACGCCTGTGTATGCTGCTGAGAGGAATAAACTACATTTGCTATGTTCATCATAATAAAGCAAAATGTCACCATTATGCAACGCCATGGCTCTTTTTATGTGTTTTTAATAGTTTTTGGATGACAATGAATCTGTAAATCAGGTTTTGGCTACACAGACGGTACTTGTTAGTGGGATAAATTCATTGTTGGTTTTGGTCTTTTTATGGGATTTGTTGATAATGATGAAAAGATAAAATAATGCCGGCCCTTATCCTTTAATCTTGTGTGTGAGCATCTGTGAAGGAGATAAAGACAGAAAGCGAGATAGAGTTGTTTGTGTCTGCTTGTGTATGCACACTGTATATGTATGTGTGTTACAGTATGTGTGTACTCCCATATCCACACTGCTGGCTCCTTAATGCACTTTAATCCCTTTACTCTTCCCTTAAAGTTTGCCCACATTTGCATATATCCAATTAAACCTCTGAACAGCAGCAGCTTCAGTGGATCTGTGAAGAGCGGCGTCGCGTACAGTTCTGCGCTCAGTCACTGTAATGCATCTGCTCTCACATTAATGCATGTCAGCATTAAACTATGATGGCCCGCGCGGGCCATAATTCAAATTTAAACTCACACAGTGCACACATACTAGTGAAAGCACATACACAATTTACACACATACATTCGAATGTATCACAAAATACATCTTTAGCATGTGCGAGTGTGTACGTAAGAGATTTTCCTATCATGTGTGCAGTGTTTTTATCACTGCCACCACCACCACCACTACTCAGGATGACTTGTAAAAACTTTGGTGATCCTTAATTTTTGGTCTTGCACCATCATCAAGTCAAAATTTCCCATCAGCCTCAGCCGTACTTTGTGTTTAATGCTTATTAGCAAATGTTAGCATACTAACACACTAAAGTATGATAGTGAACACAGTAAACATTACACCTGTAATTACACCATGTCACTTGTAAGTAAGCAAGGTGGAAAATATGGAATTTCCATAAGGTATTTTAATCTTAATTTTTCTTTATTACTTTGTCATTGTGTCCATATTTAGTAATATTTTGGTTCCTTTCTGTAAAGCACTTTGTAAACTATATAAATAGTTTGTTTTCTTAAACTTGCTTACTTGTATTACTGCCTTACTGTGGTAAGATCCTGTCAGGTGGACTGTAATGTATCCACCTGGCTGCATACTGCACACAGAAATACAGCTTAAGTGAAGGGCGCCTTTGTGTAAGCTCTGAATTGTCTGAGTGTGTACCTTTCAGTGGCCGCAGCTTAAAGCACCGTTGGCTGACACGCTCTTGCTCATTATCCAATCTGTTGCAGGGGAGCCGGCACCCATGCCTGTTTCCACACGGCTGCACTGCTGACTAAATATGTTCACTGTCCAAAGAAAGATCGATAGGCTCTTGTTCTGCAGGTATTTGTGTGTGGATGCTGGGTTGCGCAGGATGTGTTTCTAAGCCAGGTAGCGACAGAAAGGGGGAGTGTAATGTCATGGGTCAGTGACTGCAGCTGCAAAAACTTTCATGAAGTGGCTGCAGTTTGACGACACTAAAAGCTTTTATATTTTCCAATAAACGGTGACTGAACAAAGTCTTTCCTTCGCTACTTTCTGTGCAAGTTTGATCATCTCTTATTATCAGAGATGCTTTCATTGCTGCTGGTCACTTTTCTTTGAAATATGAGGCTTTTGTTCATATTTAAACAGAAGCCCTGACAGAATTGCTTTTCTTATATAAACTCTTTCGATCACAGAAAGTTTACATTTTGTAAGTCTTGAATATTTAAGATCCAGTCCTTTTTTGTATTGCGAGTAATTTGGTTTCAGTATCTATTTTATTGCTCTGTTAATGTATCAGTTACATATTGCATGAAAACACTACAGTAGAAGTAGCTTAAATGTAGTAAATTTAGCTTGAAACTCAAAATGTCATAAAGACATGAGCAATTTAGCCTGTCAATGCCACGGGAGACTCTTCAAATTACTGGTGGGTTAGATAGGTGTTAGCTGGCATAAGCTGTGTTAATAGCCCCTCTATTAACTCGTAGAAACATCACCAACAACTCCTCAGTGCTGAATATAATGTCCTCACAAGTATAGCAGTACTATACGTGTGTGTTTCTATGTGTGTAGTGGCGTTACAGAGCTGTATTATTGTATTTATAAAAAATGTTTTTGTCTGATTAACAAACTGCCTCAAAATATTTCTTGACATACAGGAAACTGCATTTAGTGTACATATTGTACACATTATACAGAGTATTCTACAGATCTGTTTCTGTACTGTGGCTCTTAAGAACTGCTTAAGTTTGACAAAGCAATACTTTCTCTTGTAATGACAACAGACACACTTGATTGCGTTTTTCTCAAACAAAGTGATACCTTGATCCCAACTGAAAGCAGAGCTCTCTGAAGCTGCGCTGTACTTTGTCATAGCAGACAACAAATTTATCCCTCCTGTCTTTCCTGTTTTCGGTAACATAAGGCTCTTTTGTAACTCTCGTCTGCTGTTGTTTTTCAGGCAGCAGATTCTTGATATTGAAACTGATCAAGCCAGGCTGGTTCAATGCACAAGACAGCAAAGTAACGAGGGCACATTATCTCAAAACAAGACTAAGAGTGTACAGCCATATAGTGGCTCTGTGAGGCTGTATTTGAGCTAAATGCTCACATCTGCATGCTAACATGCTTACAATGATAATGCTAGCACATTATGTTAAGGAGGTGTAATGTTTACCACGTTCACTGTGTTAGTTTAGCGTGTTGGCATGCTAATTAGCACTAGACTAAATGTACAGCTGAGGGTGATGGGGTAGAAGGTAGTTTGGTCAGAAACCAAAATATTGGACAAACTGAAATTTTGACCTAATGGTGGCGCTATACGAAAGGTCTGAGGATGAAAGTTATTACAATTCATCCTCTGGGGACCATGAAGTCTGTGCCGCATTCCAGTCATTGGCAATCCATTCAATAGCTGTTGAGATATTTCAGTCTGGACCAAAGTGGTGGACCGACAGACCAACATTGCCATCCCTAGAGTTATGCTGCTAGCATGGCTAACAAGGCTCAGGAGGTAGACCAGGTCGTCCACTGATCACAGGGTTGGTGGGTCGAGCCCCATCTCCTCCTTGTCTTGGGCAAGGAGTCTATCTGCCTGTTAGTGCATGCACGACTGGGTGAATGAGTGACAAAAACCTTGTGAAGCGCTTTGGATGAAAGCGCTATATAAATGGAGAGAACAATATAAATATATAAATGTCATTTACAGTTTAAAAGGTCTGGTAAGAGAGCTAACGGTGCAAGAGAAAAGAAAAGCAAGTGCAAAAGGCACTATTGTGGTGCTCTTGAAGCCAACATTTTTGTAGGAAATGCTTGGAAGGCATCATGACAAAGGCAGACTCGGCACAAATATTCCTCTGTATCTGTTAAAGATGTGTGGTTCAATGAATGTGCTGCATGTCTCAGATAATGTGTGTGTTTTCGTGTCAGAACAAGTTGTTCAGACAAATTGCGATTTGTAGTTGTTTTTTTTTTATGGGGACTGGTCTGTCACGACTGTAAAATGATCACATCTGTCATTGCAACAATGTTCACAAATGGAAACAATATTTTCTTTGTACAATACAACACTTCCAGACATACAAACTGTAGCATCACTGTCATAGAGTGCTTGCAGTCTGTGATTGCCTCAATCAGACACGTCGCATCACCTCCTGTTTCGGACTGTGGGGAAATGTCATTGCATTGAAGCCTTCAGATGTGTTGAACCTTATCTGGGAAGCACCCAACACATTAGCTCTACCCGAGTATCCCTGTAGTGTTTCTCTTTTTGCCCAAATATTTTCTTTTTTCATTTGTGAGATGGTTATTGAATGTCTCTCACGGAGCGACTTTTGCTTTTTCTTTCATTTCATCCTTTTAGTTTTTGTGTGCTTCATCTCTTCTGTGTGATTGAATGATTGTAAGTCACTGTGCAAACCTGACCTGTCTGCAGGTTTTTGGGGGTCCCTCCAGGAAGAGGAAGCTGCCCTCTGACAGGACCTCTGCCCTTTGACCTCATCTACACCGACTACCACGGCCTGCAGCAAATGAAGCAGCACATGGGTCTGTCACTGAGGAAGCACAAGTCAGTCTTTTGCTCTCTCCCTCTCTCTCTCTGTGTGTGTCAAAAACTGTCATTTCCGTTTCATTACCAAGCTCTAAGTACACTGTTTGTTTGTTGCATCCATTTTTGTTGCCAGTAATTGCCTTTCTGATGAAATACTTCACTATTGGCTTATTGATTGGCCGGTGGTATAGGCTGGTAACTTGCATCAGCAGAATTCTTCCTTTGGAGGGATCCAATTTGGCCTCTTTACACAGCGATCAATCAACCAGGTCCAGGCTTCTGGGCTGATGTCACTTCCTTTTTTCACAGCATTACAAACTGCTCTTTATATGCATCACAAAGGAAAGTTGGAGTAGTTTGTCTGCTTAAAATGAATGATGAATGAGTTGGCCTGTACACAAGTACATACTTATGTACTACGATTAAAAAAAACCCAGCTCATGCATGTGTAAATGCTCAAACAAATCAATATGATCCACAGTTCTGAGCGCCTCTGTTCTGTCTGTAAATGTAGTTGGTAAGGTTCTTGTTCTTTCGTTCCAGCTGGGCAGCACTGGAGCCGTCACAGTATAAAAGCAAATCCTCTTCTTTTTTTCTTTTTTTACACCCAAACAAACAAAAACAATGAGTTGCAGCTTTTACTGCAACTCTGGGAAGAAAATATATTTATGAAAAAGGAAAAGAAAGCAAAGGTTATAGCAGTGTGAAAATAATGATAATCACGTGGGGTGTAAGACAGTTGTGAGATTGAATTGTGCAGCTGTGTTGCAGTTTGTTTTCATTCCACATTTTAGGAGAAGAGTGCTACGTTCATTAAATGAAATAAAAACGAGGCCCTGGCGGGGCAGCAGTGAAAATCTTCGCTGATTCCAATCAGTGTCAGTCCAAGGTCAGCCGATCGACCAGCACTCCTCGGCTGTCACGGTGACAGAGCAATACTTTAATTTCCTCTCCAGCACTGACACTGATTAGAGATGCAGGACATTGATAAATCTTCTCAGATTGGATTACATCAATTGATTTTTGACTTCCCAGTGTGAATATTCTCTGCTGATAAAGTGCTGATGTCATTTTCTTCATGTCTTCTCTCAAGCCGCTCGTTGTAAACTAAATGCATAATGTCTCCCCTGTTCCACCCTGGTTTCTCTGAGTCTCATCTTGGAGAACATTAACGCAACATACTTTAAGATGTTTGAACGCTGATGCGGTCGAAGGAGTGTAATCTATTCCCTGTTTAAGTGTTGCCTTCACATTATCAGAGGGAATTTTACTCACACATGGCAAGCGAGTTTAGCATCACCTTTCTAAAATGTATTTTCAGAGAACAGTATTGGTCTATGTATTGTGACATGATGTGTTCCAGCAGAGGGCCCTGTGGCGGCTGTGAAACAAGGCTGTGATTTAAGCCTCAGACGTCTCACCTTGAGGCCTGCATGAGCTCTGCTAAGTGAGGGGGGGGACTGGCAGGGGACATGGATATCCATCACCGCTGACAGCTTTACAAACCAAGACTCTGACAACAAGACAGTTATTGTGCTGAGATGAGCTCTGATAACTCCAAATGAGAAAGATATTTTGGATTCTTATTGTGCATTTATGTGCTACATTTGGTGACATAAACCAAGCTCATGGAATTATTTTTTTCATCTTTTTTGTCCCACTCATTCAGGGGAGACTGTATTATTTGAAAGAAAGAGACCTCTTTGTTCTAATTTTAGCTCGGCCTATTTCTCATTTTCTCCCAGGTGCCACATCCGAGTGATTGACACCTTCGGCACCGAGCCTGCTTACAACCACGAGGAGTACGCCACCCTGCATGGCTACAGGACCAACTGGGGCTACTGGAACCTCCACGGCCAGCAGTACATGACCATGTTCCGTACGTGGTCTTTCATTTCTCCCACACAGATTTTTTTTCTCTTTGCTCTCACTGAGGTTGAGGATGTGCATCTGCTTCTGGGAACATGAAGTGTTTTGATGCATGTGTACGCCTGTGTTTATGCGACCGAGCGCGCGAGCAGATTGTGCGAGCTTATTAAGTCCTCGGGCCGTAACAGGCGAGGCTTCTGGGGTGCAAAACTGAATGGAGAACTCGTTCAGAACAGCTGTGCCCACACAGATGCCTAAAGCCACCTACTGTGACCGAAGCACCACCAGCCAGACATGCACTAGAACATACACACACGGAAATGTACAAACACACACACACACACACATTCACGACACATTTAGCGAAATTGGTAGCAGAAGAAACTTCTGTTCTGCTGTTTGGGTGGTCTCCAGTTAATTCAACGACAATGGGCAGCTTTGCTGTCTTCCAAAATACTTACTATTATCACAAAGCCCGACACTGTGAAAGATGTCAGCTTTTAACTCAGGTTTGAAAATTGCCTGAAAGTACCGATTCTGTCTCCTTCCCACTTGACGTCTCCCTGCTGTAGTAGATATCCTTTGTGTGTGCTGCCATTCATAGTGTTGTTTTGTGCCATGTGTCATATTGAAGCTGCAATCCAAAACTCTCTGTTCGTTAAAACTACAGCAAAGATGAGGAGGAATTGTTGCTTTTCACCTCATCGTTGGTTTGCAATGGAGGTCAACCAACCAGGCGAATGCAAATACACTGTATTGTGTATTTAACTGAAGAAGTTAGCTGTACCATCATCACCCAGAGAGCAAAATATGTGTTTTACCACACTCTGCCCTACCAATGAATGAAATAATAATGCATAATAAAACATTATGAATTTCAGCTCTACAGAATTCCCACAGTACTCCTTTTTATTCTGTATTCTCTACATGCACAGCAGTTTGGATCTCCGCAACAGCTCCTTTCAGTTTAATCACTTTTTTTTGTTTGTTTTTGAGACACAAAATTGGACTTGTAACGTTGTATCGCCAATTGCTTTGTTTGTCCTTGGCAGCCCACACTCCAGATAACTCTTTTATGGGTTTTGTGGCGGAGGAGCTGAATGAGACGGAGAGGCTGAACATTCAGCGGAGCAAGGTTAACAATATGGCTGTTGTGTACGGCAAAGAAGCCAGCATGTGGAAGGTCAGTATCGCACAACAACCCCTGCAAAAACTGTCAATAAGTTTGGTACATTTTTGTAGCATGTTTCTAATCTGTGAGGGGAGTAAATTATTTTACAAAGAGTGGATTCATAACACGTTTTCTTAAAAGCAATTATTATTATCACTATAGCTGCATACATACAGTTGCCAGTTAATTAGGTGCTCTAATGACTCTATTGAAGGTGTGCCCTTACCACCTTTCAGTAGAGCAGACTACTGTAAGCCTCTGAAATGAGTGATGAATGGTTTTCAAGACTACACAAAAAGTCCTATTCCTCTTGCTCGATGCCATGTGCCCCAGAGAGTAACAAGACATGATCAATCATATTGTATAATTCCTTACAAGGCTCTCAATTCAATACATAGGGTGAATTCAATGTGATGAAAACGCTATACTTTTGTTCACCATCTGTTAAACAGTGCAGTGTTTGGTTGTTTTTATTACATTGTAAAGAACTGTTATTGTTAATGTGTTTAAAATCCTCCTTAGAAATTAATTCTGTATCGTCAAGTCTCAAAGTACAAATTGTACTGTACAAAATGAATTTTAGAATCAACTAAAAATTAAAAGTAGAGTAGCACCACATTCTTGGGCACTCATTACTGTATGAGTTATGACACCAAAGTACCAATAGAACCCTGATTTTAGAGGAGAGAACTGAGGTGGAGGCGCTGAGTGAGGGCGCTGCTGAGGTGCCCTTGAGCAAGGCACCAAACCCCTAACTGCTTGAGGGGCACCGCTACGTGGCAGCCCCACTCACTCTAACATCTCTCCCCTAGTTGCATGTCAAGATTCAAGATATTTATTGTCATATGCACAACAATCACAGGAAGCAGTAGTTGGCAATGAAATTCTTAAATCCCAGGTACCTCCAACAATGCTCATAAAATGTAATATAAAGTAAAAGGAGGACTTAAGACTGTGTGTGTGTGCATGTTTGTATTTCAGGCTAGTGTGTGTAATTTGTAAAAAATGGAGTGTAAAATTCCCGCAAGGGATTAATGAAGTAATTCTTCTTAATAGCTCATTCAACATACTTTTAAATGTGCCAAAATGTAAACAAATATAGGCTAATTAAGTAACTCCATGGCAACATATATGTCCTGTACACGCCCCCGAAAGCTCTGCAGCTGCCTCAATTTTGTCTGAGGGGGGGCTCACAGTGTCACACTTTGAAAAACCCCTTCACATGACAGATGACTGAAACAGGCAGATTGAATGCATATGTTAGAATGTGCTTTTTTGCATCCACAACTTTCTTTGAATCTGATAAATTCAGGATAAATATAATGTTTGGAGAACTTTTGAATGCCACTTTCCTCAGCAAACCTTCACTGAGAAACACCCACTAGATGTTACATTTCCTGCAAACAAGTTACTCCTTCAGGAATCTGGCCTGAAGTGTGATGGTAGACGAGCAATTGTTTTTGTTTAGAGTAAATTTTCCCTTCGAGCTACTGGCAAGGTTTCTCGCTCTTACTGTAACTTTGAAGTGCGCTGCAGCCTCCCCCAAGGTTTGGTTCAATTGAATCTGACTGCAGCTTTGTTCCTACACTGCCATAACATTCCCCATTTCTCAGAACAACTTGAGCTGTAACATTTGTGAGTCTGCAAGATTGCAGTGTAAAAAGCCAGTAGTGTTGGGGTCTCTCCAGACAATGAATGCCCCCTCGTTGAGAGCAGCCTCCTAGTCCACCTCAGTTTTGAGGTTGACATGAGAGATTTGGGGCCTGTAAAGTCCTACAAGAGGAAAAATGACTAATACTTCATGTCATATTCTCTCTTTTCCTCTGCCTCTCTCTGCTCACTTCCCTCCTCCTCATACTCCCGTTCTCACCCTGTACTATTCTGTATTCATCATCCCATAATGCATCATTGATGGATCCACACAGCTTCAAGTAAGTACACCTGCTTTTCACTGGTGTTATCAATTCTCCAAATGCCAAAACTCAAACCAGGACTTTTTGTTGCCTAAAAATATGTTCCATTTCAGTTGTGTTAGAATTTATACACAAGAGCCTAACTTAGATATTTAAAAACATCAGAAACTTGTTTACAGTGACTTCAAATATGTAAAATATCTCCCATCATCTAGATCTGTTCCTAAAAATATGAACTTCTTCTGTAATGTAGCATAGAAGGACAGCCTATAAAATATTTACAACATTTATATAAGATTTAAATAAATGAATGAATGAAGAATGAGAATATTTGTCATACTCTCTTTTTCACTATAAGAACTGGTCACAATTGTAATTCATTTGAACTGGCATGAATCAAATAATGTTTGATTCTGAGATTTTAGGAGGAGTTTCACTTTCAGTAAAAGAGTGTGTGAATTCATCTCCATGTTTAAAAAGGCCCAAGATGAAAAATGAGGAATAACACTCAGATGACATTTATAAATGATTTATGCCTTGAAGACACAGCATTAGTGCATAATTCATAACATTCCCCCAGAAACACTTTTTGAGAAACTAATTCAGTTTTACGTCAGTGAAACGATTCAAGCAAATTGTCTCCACAGGGCAGCATGGAAGATATGCATTGATTTAAGTCTTTCATAACGTCGCAGGTACTGGACAGTTACCAGTCACCAAAATGACGATGTTCACGCTAACAAGAGCAGACTCGGCTCATTAGATCTTCTTGCCTCATTTCCATTAAGCTAATTAAGACTTTTTGCTCACCTTTGGGCCTTTTCTCCTCTGCCCTTTCAAGTGTGGTTGTGTGTAATACTGATGAGTCCATTCAATTAATTTAACTGGTCACAGCAGTGCCAGTGCTGCAGGAGAAACAGAGTAAACATAAAGCAATGTAAAAGAAGAAAAAGCTGATAAAACCAAGCTTAATGTTAATGCAATCAGCTCATAAAAACAGACTAACTTTGAATTAAATCACCAATAGCGAATGCTGCCTCAAAGGTGGCTTATATTTGGTTGAACTGGAGTATTGATATACGAGTCTCAAAGCAACATAAGACCACTAACAGCACAACAAAGATAAAGCCAGGTAATCTGTCCAAACTGCCGGTCAAAAAACAATTCGATACGTCAAGCGGAACAGTCTTAAAACCGTGGCAATATACAGTATACCAAACACAAAGTGAGCGGTGAAGGCTAAAACTAACAAATAGTGATACGGTGCATTGAAAAAATAGTAATTTGGATGCAAATGATGACCCACCTTTGTTTGTAATGATAAATTAGTTATATTAGAGTGCCCCTTTTTAGGTGCTTAACTCATTGTGCCTACCCCCCGTATGTCTCAAAGGGAAAGGAAAAGTTCCTGGCCATTCTGCACCGATACATGGAGATCCATGGGACGGTGTACTATGAGACGCAGCGCCCCCCAGAGGTGCCTGCCTTTGTCAAGAACCACGGTCTGCTGCCTCAGCAGGACCTGCAGCAGCTCCTCAGGAAGGCCAAGGTGGGAGGAACATTACTGAAGCTTTCATGATTTCCGAAAATGTTTGCATACACAAAATCTGGATCACAACGAAATGCTTTGTTGAACTTTTTATGCTTTTGTAGAGTTGAACCAAGTCTTATACGAGTGTTGACCTGGATATGAGCAGCTCAGTTTATAGACTCGTGATCTCCTTCTCATTTTCCTGTCAAGCTTTTCATTGGATTCGGCTTCCCCTACGAAGGTCCCGCCCCTTTGGAGGCCATAGCTAACGGCTGCATCTTCCTACAGCCTAAGTTTGATCCCCCTCACAGCTCCCTCAATCATGAGTTCTTCAGAGGGAAGCCCACCTCCAGGAAGGTAGATTCACTTTTCCCTTTTATCTTCAGCACGTTTATCTTTGTCTTTATCAGCACTTTCAATAGTTTAATGTGGTGTTTTAACAACACTGTTACAGTCAATTAATTCCTGCCTGTCAGTCCACATATCCACACACTTACAACAATCGACCTATTTTAGACTCATTACACACAATACAAATAAATATGCACTGAGTGCACTTACGTTACTATCAGATCTTGACTTCAGTTGTTGTTTTATTGTGATTGTGAATGTGTCCCATCTATTGCTCCCTCAGGTGTCCTCTCAGCATCCATATGCAGAGCAGTATATTGGCAGGCCGCATGTCGTCACCGTCGACTTCAATAACTCTGAAGAGTTCGATGCAACCATCCGTGAGATCATGAGGATCAATGTATGTTAAGTTTTTCATGTTTGCTATCTAAACTCAGCACTGCTCATTTGAAGAAATGGTCTTCTAATATTATAGTCCACTGCTGCGTAATGATAATAATAATTTGCTCCTGCACAGTTCATAGTTTGGTTTGACCCACTTTTGAAGCCCTCAGCCCTTAATAGAGCTCTTTAATCATGGCGTCCGACGTTACAGCAAAATGCTTAGCTGGCTCCCTCTCTGCTCTCCGCACTGCTAATTGCTTGAGATATTGAGTGGCTCAGTAGGTAAACTGTGCCCACACCTGGGTTTACATGGCAGCTTTCCAGAGGCCAGCCCCACAGGCAGAGAGCATTATCCGCAGCAGATCATATTAATCAATCACGCTGTGCTCAATCTGTCACCAGAACAACACCGAGCCACTGCCAAGCCTCTCGCGGCGCCAAGATGCATGTGTGCCTCTACCTGCCAGGTGTGTTAAATAGACCTTGTGTTTTCCTGCTGATAGAGGCAAAATGAAGTACCAGTTGTGGCTCTGGTAAATGCTTAAGAAGTGGATCCTGGGGGAAGGAAAAACAATACTAATCACACAGGCTAACTGGGCAAGTTTCACCTTATATTTAAAAGATTAAGTAAAACTAAGAACAGCTTTATTTCCCAGGGCCTTGACCGGCATACCTGATACGTACATGTGTATTCGATGCAGACGCAGTTGGAAAAAAGTGCATATCATTAGTCATTTGTAATCGTGGTTGAACTTAATGAATTTGGACAAAGCTCACCTGGCCATGGGTGTGACATTTCTACTCACCGAGACAAATTCTCACTCGTAGCTTCTAGTTAAAAACCAGTAAGACTGAAATGCTAACCATGTACAGTGTGGAATATGAGTTTTAAAAAGAGGTGCGACTATTTGGGAAATGTGCTTATTTACTTTCTTACCAAGAGTTAGATGAGAAGATTGATACCACTCTCACATCTGTATGTATGTAAGTATGAAGCTATCATGAGCAGCTGGTTAGCTTAGCTTAGCACAAACACTGGAAACAGGGGGAAACAGTTAGCCTGGTTCTGTGCAATTTGGTTTAAAAACCACAAATCACCATTTAATGGAGGATTGTGTGTCTGACTGTTTCTTGGCCGCGAGCAGTAACTTCCTGGAGTCTTCGCTGGTTGCCTGGCAACTGGTCACTTTGGTTACACTTTGTTTTTCTACTGATTAAACAAACAAGATATAACATGTTAATCCATTTAATACAATACAATTTACAGAAACACTTGACTTGTACAGTATGTAGACATTGTATGTTGTTGGTTATTGTTGCTTTTTATATATATTTACCTTTTTTTTCACCCACTTGTATGTACATAATAGTTCTACGCTTATTTTTACCTGTCTTTGTTCAGCTTTGTTGTCCTTGTATTTAGCTGTATGTCTGCTTGTATCTTCCTGTAAATTGTTCTGTGTGTACATTGAGGGCAACTTGAATCCAGAGTCAAATTCCTTGTATGTGTACACAAACTTGGCCAAGAAAGCTGATTCTGAATTAGTGAGCTTTAGAGGTGCTGGTAGGCAGATTGTATTATCAGACACAGCCAGGCTAGCTGTTTCCAGTCTTTGTGCTAAGCTAAGCTAACCAACTGCTGGCGGTAGCTTCATATTTACTGTACAGACGTAAAAGTGGTATCGAATCTCTCTTCTAACTCTTGGTAAGACAGCAAACAAGTGCATTTCGCAAACGGTTGAACTATTCCTTTAACTTCTTTAGTATTTACATAATAGTAGTTCAGCATATGTGATGCAATGTGTATGTTTAATTTGATAAAATCCTACTATAACAATACAATTGGCACGCTGGGTACCATACAGAGAGTTTACTTCTGTGCATTCAAAGCCAGCTCAGCACATAACACTTTTTTGGGGGGGATTTGGTTGGATTTGACTGCTGCTCATGTTGTTGAAGTTAGATAGCCCCTTCAGTCAGTGAGCTCAAGAGCAGCCTGCCTGTCTGAAACACTGTGCCTCAGATTTTAATGGCACCATGGCGACAGTGCATGATGGAAATGAGGCAGCTGATAAAGAAGCACTAAAATGTCAGTGACACCTGCCCGATCTTACTCGCCAGCTGGCTTTGTGTGCCTTTCCCTGGACACGGCTGCTCCCAGCGTATCTCGGCTCAGGAACGCGGATCAAGTTTCATTTTATGTCACCGGCGATGGCATGAAATAATGAATGTTGCTCACATATTTTTGTGGCCGAGCAGTACAATCAGTTTAGGTATAAAAATTGCACAATGTTTTCCGCCGCTGAATTCAAATCGCCCTCTATGATGCATTTTTTTTCTCTCTCCCTCTCATTCTATTATATAAAGATGCCCAAAAGGCAAATTGCATTGCGGAATAGCTGATGAAGTGCCAGATACATTTCATTAAACTCAGATGAAATAAAGTAATAAGAGAGTGCTAAAAGGAACACAACACTAAAAGGAACCATTTATCAATTTAAAAGCCTGAGTGCTTTAGTGGCCTGATAGTAAACAATGAGATCTCACTTTAGCCACCATGGGAGACATTCAGAGGGGGTTCTGCACTGGGAATCCTGACAGAATATACCCCATCCTGATATATTTCATAATTATTGATGGCATCAAACCACAATCAAAATGCAGTTATTAATATAAACCAAAGACATCAACTTGCAGTCATTTTTCTACACCACCTGTCTTCCTGTCGCTGCTGTGTTCTCACATTTGTTGTCTTCCCTACGAGGCTGTTTGCATAAAACACTAGAAAGAAGAAGAGAAGCTATTGATCAGTGCTCCCTCTGTGAATTTTAATCCATTGCCTGCCATCGAAAGTCAGACAATGAGTGACAGGCTTTAACAGCGACACTGATAACTGCACCCAAAGGACCCAGAGTGCACAAAAACACCGGCCTGCTCAGTACTGGATGACCAGCGGTCCGCTGTCAGTTTAATCCATTGTTTGACATATTGATGTAGTCATCACTAAAAATAATGAAATCAATTTTCAAAGCCGTCACCTGTGATTTATTAGGTCATTGATTTTAATGTGTGGCTTGTGGCATGATATAAGCCTTTCACAATTACGCTAATGAATATGTCAGCTCTGATTAACTATCAGATGCTCAGTTCCTGTAATTACAATGGCTTGGTTCTTTGGACTCTCTCTCTCTCGCTCTCTCTCTCGCTCTCTCTCTCTATCTCTATCTCTCTTCCCCCCCACTGTTTATTGTTTCTGTGTGCACATCTGTGTTCGCAGGTGGAGCCATTCCTGCCCTATGAGTACACCTGTGAGGGGATGCTTGAAAGAGTTCATGCCTACATTCAGAACCAGGTGGGTCTCAGTTATTTGTAGGTGCGTATGTTTCCTCCCAGCAGGTTAGGTTGGTCACAGTTTGGTGGTGTGAACAGAACGTAGAAAAAGAAGCGAAAAGTGAGCTGAAACCACAATTGTTCAGCTACTTGTTCTGGCTCAACTACTGTGGCTCTTGCAGCCGGTAACGCCCAGTAATTTGTGACTGCAACTATTAATGTACAGTTTAGTTAATAAATAGTATTCCTAAATTATCATTTTAACCATTGCTGCAAAGAGTTTAGGTTAAATGCCAGTGTGTGTCCGATATGTGTTTTTATATACAGTATATATCAATTATATATTGGTTGGTTAGTGTCAACTAGTGTTACTGTATTCTCTGCACCATACATAACATATTAAAGGAATACTCCACTGAGTATTTATTCTTTTAAAGGGGCCGATTTTACACATCAAAGTCTGTTTACTCATCAGGAGTACCGCTCAGTTGCATGAAGTCTTCTGTGGCTCTGGAAGAACTTCACAAAGTCTGAAAAAGTTTCAGTTTAGGTTTGGCGACTGCAAATTGCAACAGAAAGCCTGCATTACAAACTGGAGGTGAGGTGTTTGAAAGGTGTGGGCATTTACCAGGCTAACAAAAGGGGCTAACAAGAAGATGCTATCGAGTTGCATTGTGGGGAAAATATAGGATCCAGTGTCTTTGGAGCATGACTCAAATAATTTGGACTAAAAGTCAGGACATCTCGGGCTGTGTGGAATCAGTTTTGGCCATTCTTTTTGAAATATGAATCTTGTGATTCCCCCCACCTTTAGGGAAGTGCTATACCCTTAAAGGTGCCCAGTGGAGTTCGTTATTCACCAAGATGCATTGTGTGTGTCTTTGAGGTCTAACAAACACGTTGAATCCATTTTTACTAGAAAGAAGTCGTCTTCTTTGCTGCCTTTGTTGGCGCCTTAATGTGTTTCTTGACATGTCACCACCACTTGTTGAGCAGTGGAATGACTGGAATGTGTATCGCGTCTTGTGCAAACAAAACAGGAACCCACACATGAAAACATCGCTCCATACTGCAGTCTAAGTCATGGTCAAGAACTACCTTGCTTTTGTAATTTGCAAGCAATATGAGCAAAAAGAGTTACATGCAACAAAGAGAGAGAAAGAAAGAGAACTGTTGTAGGCCAGGTGTGCTGGCTTGCTTCCAGACACTTCAGGTGTAACTGTGTGGACACATGTGTCACTCCTGGCTCTCCTGGTCTTCTTGCCAAATATCAGCTTTTCCGAACCACCTACAGTCTCCCCATTTTGAGAATGTGTCTCGATGGTAGTAAACACAATACGAGGACAGAATATGAATGTGGGCAGGAAGCATAACATCTGAACACTAGAATGGGAGACAAAAGATACGTGTATTCAGCTCTGCTTATTAGCTCAGCCTTCTTTGTTGACAGGAGGGGAGGGGAATTAATTGGCCCTTTTCTGAAGCTTGAACGATTTGGAGGAGCTTGCTGTTGCATGTTGAATCCTTGTTCCTGAGCCAATCCGTGTGTGTTTCTGAAGCATTTTTAGCTGTTTATCATTTGTCCTCCATCATCTCTTGGAACAGATACACACCAACTAAACCAGTCAGCACATGCAGCATTTTTAATCATGCTCCAAGTCTGTTATTTGTTTAAATCTTTTTTAATTGTCCCCCTGTGTTTGGAGGAATTTAAACAAAGGTTTTTACAAGTTCCAAGAAATGTTGGGTGGATAAATGCCTAATAATAGCTTAAGAACTGCAACAGCAATTGGATTTTTACAACTGCAGAAGGTCTCTTCTCCTAAAAGCATTCACATGTCCATTGAGCTGATGTGAATTAACATATTCTGTAATACTAAAGAAGTTCCCTGTCTGGGATTTCTTAGTTGCTTGGCCACAATATTTATTCCTCAGCTGCACAGCCTAGGTCAGCTATTAAATTCTTTGCAGGCGCCAGCTGCAAGCTTAATAGACTGGCACGGTAACTAATATTTCTCAGTGATGGTCCTCTAGGACGGTGATGAAAGAGGAAAATAATGCTCGTACATAAAAATGGACTTGTTATCCAACCTTTTACACACATCAAAATGGGAATTAATCAATAATCAAGATATGATATTATTGTGCATTTTACTGTAATTCAGGGTAAGTCCTCATACTGTACAGAAGTACAACCCCAAATAACACGCACAACACACACACACTCCACACATGCACACATTTATACACTCTATATGTCGTACTCTGGTACATGCATCATGTTGTGATGGTTGGTATAGTGTCTGGCAGTGCCAAGTTGTTACTGTGTTAGCCTCTGCTCTGCTCTGACACCATCTCTTCCCCCGCTGTCACACACACACAAACACACACACACACACTCAGCGTGCCGTGACCGACTGAGACTGCGCCTGGCGAGTACAAGGTCAGACTCCCAATCACACTCTCCTTTCTTTTCTTTTCTTCCACTTTTCTTAACCCTCTCTTTCCCCATTTCAGACTTTTCCAATTTCATTTCTAACTTCTCAAGTCGCTCACCGCTCTTACCCTCGTTTTTCTGCTCTCTGACTGAATCTCTCACCCTCGTTATCCCCCCCAATAAGTTCCTCTCACCTCCATCCACCGGCAGAGTTCCAGTCCCACTGTGACCCTCACACAATGTACTGGCAGCTTCCCCCTGTAAACAATGTCTGTGTGATTGCATGATGGCACACACTTCACACTTTTACCTGTCCTATTATTATTTGTTTTATTGTATACCTGTAACCGGGGAGAAAGCATTCAACTGAAAAATAGCTTGATAGACATTTCTCATTTAACTCTTGTTACTTCTTTTCAAACACACACATTTAGAGAGGAAAGACAGAGATTGTTGTTTACTTTGTGGTTGCCAACCATACGGAGTGGTGCAGTTTTATTATTAAAGAACCATTAGTGAGGACAGTTCCTTGTTAAGGGGCTGTGGGATCATCTGTCGGCATGTAGTGGTTCAGAGCAACATTGAAAGAATGTTTGTGATTCTTGGAAATCAACAAAGCTTAGAACAGCTTTCCCTCACAGCAGGAGATTGATTCGACTAGACGAGATAAATCTGAGACACCTGATTGGATGGAAGTGAAAACTACTGATGATGTCACCATTGCCCAGTATATGACGGACCAACAATGAATGGTGGCTCCAGTGAAATGGGATGAATGCTAATCGCCAGTGTAAAAGCTTAATTAATGAAATTAATGATGCGTTTGTTTCTTTGTGTATATGCCCCTACACAGGTGTAAAAAATAAGATTAATGATGGCAGTCATCTAAACCACGTTTGTAAGCGAAACCAATACTGCACGCACTCAAAATGTCCATTAAAGTCATTTGTTGTATTAAAAAAGGTGTGAACAACTACAGCAAGCAGTTACACGAGGAAGTAACAAGGTCTCGTGTATGATTAAAACAGACAGTTCAGTTAATGACTTCGCCTGCATGTTCTCTTCTTAAGCACGTAATATATACAATACATGAGCGGGTTAAACAAAGTTTGTCCAGCTCCTCTGCAGCTATTACCATCAAATCTACAAAAATAAAACCCAGATTTTCTTTTATGTTGCCTGTGTGAAGGGGTGGAAATCATCTGACTTTGATGACTCATGGTGGTAGTATCAAAAAGACATAACTCTAAAATTGCTGTAATCACATAAGGTTTCATGCTTAAATACATGTACCTTGTCGAAAATGATTACAGGAGAAAATAAAACCCAGGAATTCTGGGAATTTTCTTACAAGCCCCACATACAAAACCAAATACATGCACACATAAAAATAAACTGTATAATAAATAATTATATTTTTTTTATTCAACCAAATAGTAGCATCTCCACAAACCCCTGCTATTCATCTCTGTCTCCCAACCTTGCCCCTTTCCATACCTCCTTATATTCTTGATGAGCTGTGTGTGTGTTTGTATCACGGATGTTGTCTGTGTGTAGGAGTGGAAGTGCAGCAGAGATGGAGAGATTGGAAGTGTAGTTATTGCCTGCGGGCACTAGGAGCCTGTTTAATAAACGGGTCTGGAGGCCAGTGGGACATGTCAGAGAAATGTTATTACCTGGGTCTTATGAATAGCCCCAGCTGGAGGGTGAATCTAATCAGGCCTCTCACCAGAGCCTAATTCTTCCTCCAGACCTCATTTGTTATTGGGTGGTATAACTGCATTCATATCATTTTCTGGAAGATTGACGAGGACTTGTCAGTTCTGATAAGCATCTTTGCATTGTAACGGTTATTTTATTATTTCCTGTATGAGCTGTCCAGAAGTTGTATGTGCTGTAGAGCTGAATGTGTAATTCATCACTGCTCTGTAGTGTTTATTTTAGCTGACGGGTCAAAGTGTTTGCAATATAACACTGAAAATATTACTGATCCCAGTCATTTTATCTTTGCACCTGCAGGACTTCTGTTCCCCTGAAGCTCCGTTTCCTCCGGTAAACTCGTCTGGCGCTTGGCTGGGCGGCCTTCCCAGTCCTTTCATCCTCCTGCCTAACTCCAGCATCCTAACCTGGGCCTCCAACGCCAGCTACTACACCTCCTGGCCACCCCTCAGCGCACTGCGGCTTTTGGCTTCGCTGGAAGGCCAGTCGTGCGTGAAGGCGTGCCAGAGTGCAGGACTGATCTGCGAACCCGCCTTGTATCGTTTCATCAACATTAAGGAGGCCTTCAGCGCGTAAGATGTTTCTTCATTGGGATGATTTGTTAAATGACTGTGCACCATTTGGCCTTTTCATTTGCTCCTGTTGTCACATGGCTATGGAACAATAACACTGCGTTATAACAGAGTCGTGTTCAGTTTCAGTATCAGTATGTTGGATAGTAAAAAAAAAAAGCATTACGTGTGATAAAACACACTTGCTATTTTCATGCTTTTTTACTGACACGGAACTATTTGGATCATTTATCCTTACATTACCAAGTCCTGTCTTTCATGTTTGAATGTGAAGATACAGTATTCGATTCTGAAATGTCAACTTTATACCCATGATTGTGAAATACAGTACACCGGCCTTCTTTAAATAGAACATGAAACTTAAACTGTGCTCTTGTCCAATGCACCATCCACACTATTGATTATGTTGTGAAACGCCTTGTCAGGACCTTCTTGAAAATGAAACAGTGCACCTCAAGGAGGTCATCCTGCAACAACAATACATTTTGACTGACTATCTTTCCCCCACACAGTGCCATGCCTCATTTGCACTTCTAGTTTCAAAATTATGCAGCAGCACAAAGTACACAAGAAGACACCAGCTCACCCTTTCTCTGTAATATTTCCCTTCATTCCTTGAGGTCTTACATGCAGCACTGTAACATTAATATTAAATATATTAGCGGAATAATCATTGATACCCTCTGGTACTCCTGCTAACATTAATATTAAATATGTTAGTGTGTTCTGTTCGTGGAATAATAATGAATACTCTTTAAACTTTAAAAAAAATCAGTTCCATCCTGTCTTTGTTTCCAGGCTGGACTTCCAGTGTGAGGGACTGGAGTCCGAGATGAACCACCTCTTCCCCGCCTTCTCGGCAGAGCATGCTGAATGTGGCATGCAGCAGGATCCGCTGCTGTTCAGCTGCGCCGGCTCCAGCGCCAAATACCAGCGCCTCTGCCCCTGCAGGGACTATCGTATCGGCCAGGTGGCGCTGTGCAGAGACTGCCTATGACCAGAAGAGGACCCATGGACGGAGACTCTTTTCTAGTACTTGGCAAGATCCCGTCCATCCCTTGAGACTCTCTTTGAAAAGGAGAGTCTGCGGTGAAATGCTGTAACACATAAACAGTGACCTCTGACCAAGGAGTGGCTGCCAAAGCAGGTAAGATGGTATTACCTCTCAGGGAACTGCATGATTGTACTTTGAATCTGGTGGGTTTGAAGCCTCAGTTTAAAGGTTTACATGGCTGCATTAGGACCACAGTCTTTGCAAAAGTCATGATGAAACGTGTCATTTGATGGATCAGTTAGATTAATAAAGAAATCATGAGCAATCAAAAGGAAAGCTTTGATTAAAAAAAACAATGTTGCAAATGCTTGAATTTCACAAGTGTGTTTACTCAGTGTTGTGTGAATACCTACAGTACCATAGTGGAGTTTGGATATTTGTACTAGATGCACCCAAAGCCATTTACACCATGTTGAGATGTACTATTTTACATGTCCTGTAATGAATATATTTGTACATAAGTGTTGTTTAATAAAATACAGGGGGGAAAAAGATGTTGCCATTATTTATAGGATATGGGTGGAAATTATTATAATTCATTTAAAAGTAGGACTCTATTAAATTTTAAGATATCATCAATCTTTCATGGTCAATTTCATAAAGCCAAGTGTGGGGAAATATCCTAATTACTTCTTTCAGTGTGTGATTTATATGCAAACAGTGCTGGCTCACACTCATTAGTTTATTAAGCAGTGTTTGGATACAAGATGACAATAGTGTTTATAGAAATACATAGATTCCTGCATCAATGTTTTGGATTTTTTTTTCCTGGCTCCCTCTTAGCAAACTGAAGCACATATTTGTATATAATACAATATTCTTCCGCAGTGTTTTTACTCTAGCCCTTACAGAAACCCATGTTGTGCTGTCTTTTCAAGATCAAGCTGTACTTTCTTTAATAGCACATCCAATTATGAAAATGACAGAGGCGGACATCGACCTTGTATACAGAGATGAGCTGCAGCATTACTGTACAGTGACTGATGTATGGTAGCAGCAGATAAAATCACAGGGTTTAAAGTATAGGTTCATATTTTTTCAAGCATGTCTTAAAACATTACCGACATGTCCTTATGTATATTGAAACAGACTTAGTGTTTTTATTACAAAATTCCCTCCTAAATGTTTCCTCAGACAGTGTTTTTTTGCTGAGCTGCTGCAGAAGGACAGTAACACAAAGAGGTAATTCTAAAAAGAGCATACTTTGCAAGATACCTACTTGGTTTTTGTGTCTCAGACTGCCAAAGCCTCCTCTCAGCCTTCGCTGACCTTCAAGATGCTTTTCTGCACAGAGAGACTGTGGATTGTGTTCCCCATCTCTTACAGTAGAATTGTTAGAAAGAAGTGTATTCATGGCCAGTATGAAAAGGAGGGATGATTACAGCTGCCATGTCAATGTACAAATGGGCACGTGAATACTGTATTAAGATAGACTTGAAAAAATGTGAAACTATCCTTTAAGGGCAACTGTAGGCTGGTGATGGTAAAAGGATGAATATCAATCAAGGCCTTTTGGAAACTCCAACAGGGTTAAACAAGTGAAGACTTGGATTTAGTCTATAGATTTAGTGCCATATAGAGTACAATGGGACCTCACAGCATGGTGTCCACCACTTATCATGTGTCACATAGTGAAGGGCACATTGAAAAACGTGAATGTTGATGAGATTTTTCCAGAATAATTTTTGCTAGCTCGAGGCAAAGACGGTATATTATGAGGCAAAGTAGGAAACATTTTTACAAAAAGATAGTAGTGTAAAGGCTGTAAAATATCTACTGTTGCCTCCCAAACAGGTACAGTTTTCTTTCTTTATTGGGAAAGGATTTTAAACATTAAACAATGATAGTAACAAAAAAAAACTATCATTTATACGGTCCTGTTGATGGAGT
>NTHP01000142.1:654279-696409 GCA_003416845.1 Oplegnathus fasciatus | reverse complement strand
GAGTCTTGTGTAATGTCAACTTTTGTTTAAGGACTCGCGGCACTGTAGAAGAAACTGTTTTTCTTTAATTAATTTAGAAAGAGTACGTCCATAATGAGTATGTCCATTTTTCCCATTATTCTTCCAGTTGTGCTTCTTGTAGTCTCAAGATATGTGTCAGTTTTTCCGTTAAGACTTCTTCAACCATTATTAGCCATTAGTCCTTTATCAGAGGTGCTACCTGCTACCAGTTCCTTGTAATGGCTTTTTTTACTTGCTACTAACCAAATATCTGTCACTTCCCATCACACTTTCTTCAGCTAACTTAAGAGATAAAGGGATCTTTATAAGGGACCTTATATCCTAGTATTTGTTGAAGCACTTTACAAAACAGTTACTTTCTGCCATGTCCAAAAAAACATGTGAGTGATCTACATCAAATGATCCACACTCTCTCCAACATTTCTGACGTCTGTGAAACCGCTTATTTCTCACCTCATCGGTGTAAAGAGAATGAAACAGATCCGATTTTTCCAGGAGAATTCCCTCCTTGTCTGTGAATTGGTGGCTGTAGAGTGCATCTTCCACATGTTCTCATCATAAGCCGGTAAAGTTTAATGTTGCTCCAACCGCTCTCTCATAATGTCATGTCTTTTTGAATTTCAATTTTGCCACATGTATTTCAGTCAACATTAGCAAACAGGACAAAATAGGAGACGTGTTCCAGATTTGTCATATGGCCAATTTATTCAGTTCAGCCACAACAATCAGTTTGTTATATTCATATACCAAGACTCTGTCTTGATTGGACACTTATTGGTGTCAGTCCCAACGTGAAATACTGAAGATTCTTCAACAGAAAGCACTGCACTCACTATATGTGCACAAACGGTATGTTTTTGTAAGTTAGATGGAGTGTACCATCACATGTGCTGGGCTTGGAGGCAAATATATAGATCCACTTTATGAGAAAAACTTTCCAGGTACATTTCCACTGTAATCCATTTTCTCTCTCCCCTCTTTGGTTTTGTTTGTGTGGGCCTCATGAATGAAACCATTAAGCGAAGCTGCATATTCAGAGCTGTTTTAAATCACCTTTACAGATGGACATTATAATGTGTGCAGAAACGCTGCAATGTCACTAAAGTCATTATCGTGTGAGCTGCTGCTCCACTGAAGCCGAAACCCCTCCACCAAGATAAGAGGATTTTAATGAGACATCCTCAAAAGACAGAGCTGGAATTTGCCAGTTTTCATTTAATGATGGTGCTCGTGTCTCTTTGACTGATAGTAAGGACCATTTCACAATATGCCCATTTCTCCTCTCCAATTTATAATCTCTGAACTAATATTGAACTTCCTCTTGATCCTCAGGAACCGAAGGAGAAAGACTGTGTGGTAGAAGGAGTCAGGAAGGTTTTGAATCTTATAGGGCTTTTATGGTGAGAATTCAGGTGTAACAAAAGCCTCCGAGACTTAAACTTTATACAGGACAAAAAGAATATAAATATACCACTTCAGAGTTTTCTGAAATTGTATTCTTTTCTGAGCTAAACCTACAGTGCTGCACCCACAGTTAAGTACTTTTCCATTCAGCCACACAGAGAAAAAAGCTCACCTCCATTCCTGCTGTTCGCCACTTAAAAAAGTTTCATTAATTTGCCGCCACAGTAAGAAACCACTAGATACTGCAGAATCCACACATCCTGCAGATAAAATGTGTTTTGTCCTGACAACCTGTTGACTTCGTCCTCAGACAGATACTCCACACCCTGCTGTGGATCAGTCTGGGACTATGTGTGCCAGAAAGACTTCCTGCTGGCTCGGAGCTCGGCGGTGACTATTTCAGGTAACACGGTGAACTGAAGCGGAAGAGAAGTTTATTATGGAACTCTTTTATCTCGCTGGCTGTGGGAAGTCGAAAGATAACGGTATTACACAAATAAAGGTTCACAGGACAGGTGGAGTGCACACACATCTCACATGCTTGCCCTAAAAGAATGATTATTGGGATATGTGCTGGACAGAACATGTACAGCTGATGAAAGTAATGTGTTTTATAAGGTGCCAATCAGGGGAGGATCCCTCTCTGTAACCATGTTTAATTGGATACTTATGGCCTGTTTATCCCTGCAGATGCTGTAATTATGCAATTATTATCACAGTCTTGGGATACTGCAGCTGTTCTTATTTCATCTCTGAAATGCCTAAATTGCCTTCTGTTGTATGAGTGTAGGGTGTTTTAACCATGCTAGCGGCGTGGCTCTAGGGATGGCAAGGTCAGTCGGTCGGGCCACCACTTTGGTCCAGACTAAAATATCGCAAGAAATATTTAATAGATTGCCGTGGAATTCGGTAGAAGCATAGCTGGTTCCCAGAAGATGAATCCTACTGACACTGGTGATCCCCTGACCTTTCCTCTAGCGCCACCGTGAGGTTCGCTTTTGTGGTTTGGAGTAGAAATGCCAAATTTTGAAAAAATCACAAAATATTGCCAAAAAGATTTAGCTTTCACTTAGCTGTGGTGGAAAAGTTGGTACACTGATGAAAGCAAAATGCAACAAAGTGAATGGAAACAGACTTGGCAAATAAATCATGACGTACATGAAGCATGTGACTTAACGTCCACTGAAGCTTCCACTCCTCCGAAGAGACGAAAAATGGCGGCAGACGAAAACATCAGATCTGTGTGGAGCGATGAGGAGACTGAAACCTTCTTCACATTAATACATGAAACAAACAGAAATGCCACATTTGCATGGTGTTTCCTACATTGTTTTCCACTGTTAGAGGTTTGATTGGCACTCTTTTAATTCCATCATCTCGATGTGCCCTCTTCCTCTGCAATGGTTTGATGGAACCAGACAGGAAAATTACAACCAACTGTTTATCTTTATAAACCAACTCCTAATATTCACATAACAGAAGTGGATGGAAAAAGAAAGCAATCAGTAAAATTATTACTTATTTATTAATTATAACGGTTCCTTGTAAACATCCATCACAGATTACAGACCAACTTTCTGGTTCAACTTTGACCTACCATACGTACAGTAGGTGTCTGCAAACACAGCAACATGCAGCATTTAACATGAGCTCACAAAATAATTTTTAGATTGTTTTTTTTATTATTGGTTAAAAATGTTTTGACCATGTTTGGAACAAAACTCAGTATGTTCGAATGTTGTTTCAGCAATAAGTGCTGCAACCGAACAACTCTCACAGCGCTGTGAAAGTGTGTTTTCTTCACTAGTGAATTAGACGGTGGCCATGACACTGTGTGATTCATGGCACGGCAGGCCACATGTTCTAAAGAGAGAGGTCACGCAGACTAGGATTAATCACTTTTGTCCACACACGGCAGACATCTTCATCCCTCCCGCCTCACACTCACCTCCTCACCGATGCCCTCTCTGCTAGATTCCTCTTTCTCCGCTCTCTCTTTTTAAATCTCAATCCCCACCTCATCTCCTCAACATGAACATTATTTCAGTATTTTCTTTTAGATACTGAAAACTTCTCCATGACCAATTACCCACCCTTTACATTAATGCTGTGTATTTGATATTCCTTTCTAATCAATTCTCTCTTTCACTCTCTCGTGTCTCTCTCTTCCTCTCTGGTATGTGTGACAAAGTGGAGACCAGCTGCCTTCGGCTCACGCTGCCCCACCGCTGCCTCCCACAAAGATAAATGCATCACACATAATGACTCTGTGCCCCGCTCTTTGTGTGTGTGTGTGTGTGCATACTGTATGCAGATGCCTTTCTCCATAATAATAGGTGTCTGGAAAGACTGACACTCTCATAGACTTTGCTTAATGGAGTGTTCCTGTTATGACTGAAGAACTGCGGAGGGGAAGACATATTAGTCAGTTTGAGAGACCTTTTAATATAAACTGTGGTGTGCAGGGTTAGTGATGTGTATCCAGGACAGATTTTAGAAATATGTGCTGTAGTTTTAGTAGTTATGATGATAGGGTTGTAGCAGCTTACCAATAAAGCTATGCAGTCATGTACAAATCATTGATACTGTAGCTCAGAAACAATGGGAAGAAAATTATCATCTGTCTCTGTCTGCCACCTAATTTCTGTTTTTTTCATTCCTCCTCCTCCATCTCTGCCTCGGTTTTCAGCTTCTTCATCACATACAAATAAAAACAGCTGCTAAAGCTAACTGATTGCTCTTGTTTTCATATCCCTTTACTCTGAAAACACTTTCTTGTAATTGCATTCTTCCTCATTATGCAGATTAATTAGCTGGTTTTGAAAATTTTGCTTGTTTCACTCTTCTTTCTTGGTGCTTTTTGCCTTCCCCACATTTGATTCTGATCAAACTCGGACGTCAATTAAATCCCACTTGAGGTGACCGCAGCACCTACAACAATCACAGCTGCTAATATTTCGACTGCACTTAACAAAATGAATGGGTGCAATGGAAACTTGCTCGAGGTCTGTGTGCCGCCTGTTTTTGCAGGATTGGATGTGTATGTGGCACCTGAGGTAGCAGATTGCTCACCACTTGCAGAGAGCTCTGCTGCTGCGTGATAAGGTGCTCCCGTCTACCACAGTGAAGTCAGCTCCGCTTCAGCTGAACCAGAGGCATCACAGGTAGGTGTGAGGGGGCTGAGCAAACAGAGCAAATATCGAATCGCAAAGGTTCGTGTTGAGTTTTCAGCTTCACACCCTCAGAGAAAATCCAATATACACACACACTATACTTGACACAATATACACTCACTAGAATTTGATCTGCACCAGCTCCCATAGATGCTGTTTAAAGATTATATAAAGTTTGCTAGAAATCTCATCATTAATGCAAACCTTAGTGATAGGCATAATTATTTAAACACTACGGAGGTTTTATCCAACTGTTTGACTCAAACCGAAGTTACACTTAAAGCAGCTGTGTTTTATGATGAAAGTGTATTAAATGACAATGTGACAATATGAAAGGGGACACCTGTACTGATAAAACTACAGAGAATTATCACCTGAATCTGCACCTCCCCTCGGCTTTATGGAGCTTTATAGTGAGTCTCAGCTCATTGTTTAGCTGTCCGGCCCACAACTTTACTGTTTTGGCTCACTCGCACCGCTCTCATCACATAAGTTCCAACAGCAGCAGCATCAAACAGCGGACAGACACCGTGTGCAACCAGCTGGTGAATGTAGTGGAGCATTTAGCAGCTAAAGAGCCAAATATTTCCCTTAGGAGCTGGTGAAGACCAAAAACAGAGCTAAAAGAGAGCAAATGTTGTACTTACACAATCACCTGGTGGCCAGAAACATGACTACAAATGAAAGATAATGTTGCTCTGTAACTGCTGCAGGTATAAATAAGTAACTTAAAAGGTCAATGTTGTGTTTATAACTTGTTTCCGCTGCTCCCAGGTGGCCAAAAAAATCAGTTATTGCAGGTTTAAAGGAAAGGTTTGACACTTATTTGCTTCCTTTGCGGAGAATTAGATGATCTATTTGTTAAATATAAGGCTACAGCCAGCAGCCAGTTGGTTGGTTATGTGCGGGATTATTTTTTGGCTGGGTGCAGTGACTTCGGTTTTTTGTTCGGATTAAACAAACAAGACACAACATGTTAATTAGTGAGCTTTAGAAGTGCTTGTAGACTGATTTTGTGACCTTCAGATAGAGCCAGGATAGCTGTTTTCCCCTGTTTCCAGTCTTTATGCTAAACTAAGCTAACCAGCTGCCGGCTGTAGCCAACAGATATGAGAGTGGCATCAATCTTCTCATTTAACTCTTGGGAATACAGTGAATAAGCGTATTCCCCAAAATGTTAAATCATTCCTTTTAAATTGTACCAATAGCAAAGTTTGGCTGGAAAGCAGACAAGGGAGCCGTTTTGTGCGAATATATTTTGTGATGGTTCCACTCCGCTCAATTTTGTCCTCAAGTCAGAGGAGAGTCAAAGTTATGAGTCCTGGGAAATCCTTTTTCATATGTCCACCTTCATATTTGCTGCACTTCAAGCCTCCTGCAGACAGTTATGGCCTCCAGGCAGCGCCTCATTCTGTTGGATATTCTACCCTCTGACAATAAATGGACACATTTCACATTAGACCCATCTGTATGTATTTCCTCAGTAATGCGTATCCTGAGTTGCTGTGTAGAGCACAATGAGAAGTCAAGAGGCTACTCTGCAGTCATTCTCAGTTACTGAGTCATGCACGTTCATGGCTCTGGTACTGCCAGCTGGCAGCTCCAGAAACAGACATCCCGACTGCATCTGTCACAGCTGTCTCACTGTCAGCCTCTGCACAATTGCAAAGGCCACTCCATTACTGAATCTATAGAGCTGAGTGTGTAGCACACTAGACACATAGGAACCAATCCTCCACAGTCTTGTGTGGAAAAGAAGTGGCAGCTTTTGACTGAAGAGAGGGGCTGGCTGTCTGCAACACAGCTTTTAGGTACATCTGAGAGGCCTGGTGACTGGATACCTTCAGGCTTGACAAATAAGGTAGGCTGAGAGAGTGAAGGGAGGGGAATGAGACAGAGAGATCCTCGTCCCTTATAGACAGTCCATCCGCCCTGGTGACTCTGTTGTCTGAGTGGACTGTCAAGCTGTAATAGAAGTGATTGAGAAGGTGTGAGAGGAATTGGACGTATGGGAGTGAAAAAGTGGAAAAAGACTGACCATCCTGCAGGGAAAATGAATCAGAGGGAGAGAAGATAGAGATGAGAAGACAAATGATTGAAAAGTAGGAAATAGAATTGAGGCAGATGAATCAGAGGCCGGGGGACTGGTTTTTAGAAGAGCCTGGAAAGAGTGAAGTGGGAGCGAGATGACAGAAAAGCGAAAAAGCAGCTTGTGTATATGACAGTTTTCATCAGGGCTTCTCTGGGCAACTTCAAAGTGATCTCCTACAACCGCTATACCAAGGATATACAGTAAAAGGCCAGACCTCTCAAACGGGAATCACAGAAAAACATGTTTTCTCAGATCAGTGTTGTTGGGACCTTGATGTTAAAGTTTTTGAAGAGATCAAAAGTATCGTGCAGTTTTTACAGCCAGCATGCTGCATGTTCTTATGAGTTATTTAGTGAAGTATGGATTGATGCAGGAGGTGAGAGGGCTGCAGAAAGGGGGAAGATACTGATGAGACTGGTTGTGGGTGTGCAAGTTCTGTACAGCATGTTCTTAGTGATCAACTGCAGAGCGAGACGGAGTTAAGAAACTGCTGTACCAGCATTAAAAGTTGTAGTTTGTCCCTGAAGCTGGAGAGGTGAGGGAAGAGTCTATGAATGCTTATACTGACGATAAATGGACACGTTGGTCATATTGGTCAAAAAGCCCCAAGTGCACCCAAATACACTGCATGTCCTGACACGCAAGGCAGCTGCTGGTTTAACTGGTGTCTGATGAGGCAGCGAGAGGGTCAGTGATCTTACAATATCGGACAGTTTTATCACTAACCTAAAATAGTAGAAGAAGTTGGATTGCTCCACAATCCACCCTCTGGCCCTCTAAATTGGCCGTTCGCCCAACAAACAGAGATTGTCTTATCATAGCTTAGCAACCATAACTACACACAGAAGGCCTGTCAAGCTTTGGATTTCTACACATGTTGAAATGGCATGCAAGGGCCCCGATAACAGCAATACTCTGTATGTAAAGAGTTTGGAGGGTTGATTCTTTTTTTATTTAACCTTTTCAAAATCAAAAACAAAAGAGCAAAGGTGTCTATTCACATGCCCACCTAACTTTGTTGTAATTTTGCATCTATTTGTGGTCGTTTTTCATCTCTGTGGTCATTTTGCACATCTTTGTGGTCGTTTTGAGACTCTTTGTCATCGTTTTGAGTCTCTTGTAGTCCTTTAGCGTATCTTTGTAGTTGTTTTGCGTGTCTTTGTGTGTTTTGGGTCTCTTTGTGGTCATTTTGATTAACTTTCCAACAAGAAATATTAACAGCCACTTCAAACAGAGGCTCTGGCCCAGGTGCCCCTGACCCCATGGGCCCCTGGGCCTGTGCCCAGTAGGCCTGTTCAGAAATCCATCCATGCCTGTTCAGGACTGGAAGGGTCAAGATAATATTTTACACTGGCTGCTCTATCCTGCTCTTTGTTTGGTTTGGGAAAACTTACACTCTGAACACTCTGCAGTCAAACTTACGTTAGATTTTGTGATACGTTTGCCAGCTTCATTAGCTCTTCCTCATGCTCAAATCTGTTTCTCTCAAAAATCAAGCATACTGTTTAAAAAATACGTGTTGTGACATTTCTCGGCCTGATTTTGTTTACCTCTCTGTGAAATTGAGCTCAAGTACAGCTTAAGCTCTCGTTCAACATTCATAATGAATGTAAATCTATACATGAGCATGATTTCTACCCCAGGCTTTTCCTGCGTAGCCCTGGATATCTCTGCGTTCATCTGGAGCATTTGTGGTGACGATTCTCTGGCAGCTTTGCCCGGCTCCTTTCATGCGGGCTCCCGCCACAGATGATGTCCCTTAAGCGGCAGATGGCCTTTTGCCAAGACGCACATCCTGTGTGGTAAATCATTAAGATGTTTACCCATGATTAAAGATGTTCTTTCTCCTTGAAACGCTTTAGATGAGTACCTCAGCTCACTGTTAGCAGGCAAAAGACAGTGTTTGATAAATGATTCAATGCTCGGCTAATCAATTCCCCTGACTTCCTGTTTGTTTGTTGTGGATTAATCCATGACTCAGTTAAGGGTTGTCTAATGGAAAGTGTTGTGTTTGTTGATGCGTGTCCTTGTGGGACACTCGAGCTGACCTCTGTCGGATTGTCTTTGATCTCCAATGAGACGAGAACGCGCACAGGAAACTTTGGGTCTTCCTCATAGTTTCTCCAGACACTTGCTTTATTTTCTGTCAGTACCAATTATTTCTTTAAGAGATAAATAATTGTCTTGCTGGTTGTCTCAGAGTTGCTGAAATGATCTGCATGGCGTATCAGCTATTTTGAGAAATCTAATAAGAGTAGCTGCAGGAGTTACTTATTCCAATCACTTAATCCACACGCACAAGCAAGTCATTTCATACAGGCTGACAATGTAATTACAGAGAATTGTTTCCTGAGCTGCTAGATCTTCGTAATGGCACGATAATTATTCTTCATGCAACACAGAGTGACGCTAAAATGAAGCAGAGGTGTGTGTGTAAGTGTGCTTTGTGATGACAGGCAGTGCTGCCAGAGCTTGGTGCTTGGATGGCATCGGGCAGAGCAAATAAATCAGAGTGGCGTGTTACTGTCACGTCTCCCTGCTATAATCTCCCACTTTGATCGGCCTTAATTGATCTCATTGGAGCTGGTTAAGGCTTCCCCATGCACTGACGGACACAGCTGTTGCCTGGCTTGACAGAGCTTACTAATTACATGTCACCACTATCGTGTGACACCAAGTTACCTCTGGCAGCATTGTGTGGCCTCACAATAAAACAAAAACCTCTGTATTTCTGCACACCTGAGGATTTCTCTTTCTAAGATGTACGCTGAGACAGTCAGCAGCTGAAAGCAAAACACCACATCAAATCTTCTCCCACACACTCTACTGTCTGTTCATACAGAAGAATAAATGTTGGTACAGTATATATGCGGATGTCTTATGCAATATTCTGCATGGTGATATCTTTATTGAAAATGCCAAGAGTATGAAAAGAGAATCAGGCTGTTAACCAGCTAGTGGCAGCCGTGGGGGAGGAAATGCCTTCCAGCTGCCACACTGTGAATAAAACACACTTCTACCCTCAGGTGTGTGTCAGGAAGCGGGATAAGCATCAATTACAGACCATGCAAGACACCAATATTTGAAATTATAGCTTCAAGTTAATTTAAATCTATTCAACATCAATCAGTTTAATATAAATATGTATAATATGTTCAGTTATACAAGAAATCTGCTTTTAAAATTCAACCATTAAATACCAGCATGACGGCCTAAAATTCCTGCTTTTCAAAAACAATCTTCGCAGTCACTTAAATCTTTCCCTCTACAGATTGACTGGGAGTCATTTAGTCATAAAGGAATAGTTTGACATTTGGGAATTTTGCTTATTTGCTTTCTTGCAGAGAGTCAGATGAGAAGATCTATACCACTCTCACATCCGTACGGTCGATATGAAGCTACAGTCAGCAAGTGTAAAACGACAGGTTAAGGTTTTATGTGGTGGATTATTTCTTGACCGGGCGCAGCGACTTGCTGGAGTCTCTGCTGGTCGCCTGGCAACCTCAAAGTCACAACAAGCCAAGAAATAGTCCGCCACATAACTTGTTGTTTTTATACTTCTTTTTTGTACGGATTAAACAAACAAGGCATAACATGGGAATTAATGGGAGCTTTAGAGATGCTGTTAGATGGATTTTGATACCTTTGGACAGATCCAGGCTAGCTGTTCCCCCCTGTTTCCAGTCTTTGTGCTAAGCTAAGCTAACCAGCTGACACGCAGACATGAGAGTGGTATCGATTTTCTCATCTAACTCTCTGCAAGATAGCAAATGAGGATATTTCCCAAAAAGTCAAACTATTCTTTTGTTTTTGTTCCAGGTTAATGGTAACTATATCCAAACAAACTTGTCTGTAATGTCATGTGATTAATAAAACATCCAGGCTGTTAACCAGTAACCAGTAACTGATGACCACCTGAACATGACCACCTGGTGAATTAAACATGGTATTTCCCGTCTTAACAAGTTAAAAATCGCCATTAAACAACTGACGGACACTGAATAATGGAGGCCCTGAATATGGATGTAGCAACAGAGCCAAGACAAGATGACTGATACGAGATGATGATCCCTCCTTTAAATCTCTCTGAATGGGTTCTTCTTTCCACAGCTGCCCGGACTCTGTACGCTCCAACGTCTTCCTCATTTGAATATGAAAGGGCACTGGAAGCATGCATCATGATGATTGATTCTGAGCAGAATTGAGGGAAGAGTCATTTGTCATGCTGTGCCTCAGAGTCCAGAGCATTGCAATCCGTCTTGATTTCAGAAGACCAACACATTATAGAGTTACTAATTAGCAATTCTGAGCTCATCATTACACCTGAATAAGAACTGGCTGCAGCTGCCAACTTCACAGACACTGGATGGTTTTTGGCAACCACAGCTGTCTGCACACAACCTCTATGATTGGAGCCAACACCTGCACCCCACCTATTAACATTGCTCTACTAGCCATGTGCCTATTATAGCACACTGTTGTGTGGACAAACTGGGGAGTATTTTTCTAACCTCCACAGTTTTGGCATGCTCTGCAGTCTGCAGCCTTTCTGCAAAAATGTCACAAGTGTTATGGTGAAGTGTGTTTCCAGGGCTAATATGCCTGTTCAGCTGGAAGAAGCATGGCTATGGCATCTGTTGTAGTTTTTTCAGGACAGTGTTGCATGTATGGGATAGCTGGTTGCCTCCCTCATCTTGTTTCACTGTCTGCTGGGTCTGTTCCCTGTTCTCCATATCCTCTTTAATCCAATGTTGGAATGTATTGCTTTCAGATGTAATTATTTTACCCCGCTCGCAGGCAATAACGTGATTTTCCCGTCTTCCAGTGATTTTAGAAGGCTAATTTTAAGTCTTCCCGCTCCACTTGATGTTTCTTTGAACGAGCGTGCACTACAAGAATCTCTCTTTCTTCTTAGATGAGAGGCATGGGATTTCATAAATCACACCTCATTTCTCCTCTCTGTTTCAAATTTGATCCTTAGGGGTGTACTAGAAGCTCGCACGGTTTGATGTTGGGTTTTAAAGAGGATGTATTTCATTACCCTCATTGCATGTGCGCTGTAGTGCCATGGTTATTGGAAAGTGTGACTATGCCGTGTTGTTTGGAGGGCTGGACGTCTGACACTGTGCTGAAAAAAGCCCCAAGGTGACAACAAGAGGTGGCAGTCATGCCACTTTCTGTAAGACAGGTATATAACCCCTGACAGAATACATCATCACATTACCTTTGATTTCTGAAGTAAAAAATAACCCCTTTTTTGCGCACACAAATGTATTATCTTAATAAAGACTATATGAACTTCTTTCTGCTGTTCCTCCTATGCGACCTGTGTAAAAGTAGTAACAGTAGTAGGCCATTTCTTCATGAGCAAAATATTAACACATTTATCTAGTCTTAACAAGGACAAAACAATAATCTATTTTTATAAGCCAAGCCCAAAAATTGTCCTCATGTTGGTTTGCTTTTCCTTCCTCGCTCTGTTTTCCTCACCAGCATGCTTCAAGATTGGGTGTACTGAGCAGAAAGCATGATGCTCATACACAGGGTTAGTGTGTGTGGGTGGAGGAGACCAGGGGAGGAAATCATTTCGCTGTTAAAAGACACAAGTAGAATATCTCAGCCATTGCATTTATATTGCACCAGTTGAATTAAATAGCTACGTGATATCTTCCCACTTCAATAAGATACCCAATAACAACAAATCCCAGTGGTTCAGACAGCTCATACAGAATGCATATAAAACAAAGAGAGCAGATTCTGCACTTTTAACTCTGCAATTAAAAATCTGTCAACCAAAGCATTCAAACATGCAGTATACACACAATTATGTTTTAAGTGGTTTGTTTTGACCTTCAATCTATGTCAGGCCTTTTTACACCAGCTGGGTTCCTGAATAATAACAGAACCTTTTTAAAAACACAGTATCTTACACTACATGGCACTTCAGAGACATTCTGGACAGTGCTCTGAATTTTAATATCAATCTGACATTATTGGACGGTGAGGTGGAGCTGCAGGCGGTGCCTACGGAGGAAGCCCAAGAGTTGATGTTTTAGTCTGGTGTGTCAGCTTGATCCCAGCCCCACGGCGCTGATTTCCACCTGCAGGGAGGGAAGTTGTCCCCGGCACTGAAGGAGGTATGAAGAGAATCCTTGTGTGATGTTCATGTATTTTTACCAATATATTATGTCACTTACCTACTTCAACCCCCATTATTTTGAAAAAGCAAAGTTATTTTCACATATAAAACAGTTCATTTAATGTCCAGTTATTGGCAATCGACTGAGGACCTCAAGTGGACAGTTAATGAACAACACCCCCTTTTGTGAAAGAAGTGTGAAAAAAAATTAAACAGTGAATCTGACAGATTAGTACCATTTTAATGGTGTTTACTTAGCCTGACGTTACTGCCACTGTCATCCTATCTAACCTACAACCTTCCCACTCAGATAAAAAAAGAGTCCCTCTCAGGAGATGGCAGGGGTTGAATCACTAATAAGCTTCCCACGCTTGCTCCTTGTAGTTTGACCTTTACGCTGTCGCACTAAGTGTGTTGGTGTCTCATCTGACCAGCTGGCAAGTCTTCAGATCAACTGTTCATTACCGCAGATGAAAGAGTTTTCATTGGGGAAATGTATGTTTCTCTCTTTGAAGACATTTGCATGGAGGATTAGGCCTAATTATTTTTTTGTTCATCTTTTTTTATGAGTACACAGTCTAATGATAATACAACAAATAATCCAATGTAACTAGAAAACAAAGAAAAGTACTCTGATTGAGAGTGTTGCACTCATTGAACCTCATTGAAAGCTAATAAGTCCCAGAGGCACCTCATTGGAATTGAACTGAAATCTGCCTGCTGCTTTTAATTGTTGTTCAACACATCTCACACATCACAAACTTGTACCATTTGCAACTTGCTGACAGATGATTTCCTAGTTTAAATACCTTCTCATCATGACAAACAGAATTATTTCCCATTAAATGTCGACAATAATAATGTATCTGGCGTACCCCCACAACCCTGTCCCAAAAGCCCCTTCATAGACACCAGCTGTCATGTTCCAATTCTTCTTCTGAATGGAATATAAAGTGGATTATATTTAACACTACATTAATTGTTACAATCATTTTGAATACCCCTGAAATTTCAATGTTGCTTTGGTCAAGTTTGCATCCATACTATTACCACTTGGCATAGCAGAAAGCTGGACATTTCAACCATTTATCATATTTCAACTTCAACGATACATTCAACTACTTTTAGCTAACCATTTCATTAGCTATATTTCAACCATTTATCCATTACTTTTAGCCAACTATTTCAACCGTTTAATCATTAGCTACTTTAGCTAACTATTTCAACTGTTTTCAGTACTAATGGTAGCTATTGCCATTGTTTTTCATTAGGTTCAGGCAATTTGCAAGTTACAGCTCTATTACAGAGTTACAGAGTTGTACACAGCTGTAACTTGCATATTTCCTGAACCCAATGAAAAACATGCTCAATAGGTATCACGCAGAGATAGAAAACCTTGAAGTCAACATAGTATAAATATCTACCTGTGAAATGAAACCACTGAATGTAATATTACAGAAGAGGAAACCAGCAAAGTTCCAGGAGCCAAATGAAACTGTAATCACCAAACAGCCACAAGCAGCCTCATCTGTATTACTACCTCATTTTACTCAATAATTTCAGAAGAGTTGAAGTTACATCCAAAGAGGGACAATATTTATTGATTTGGTTAATATTTGTGGATACCTGCTTTATAATGATCACTAACTGGAAGCCATATAGTCCTTTTATTTATAAGTCATTGCTTGTAATGTTGGTAATGTGCCGTTTTATTTAACAGATCCTACTTTCTGTGCACATTACATTGCAATAAACATTGCAAGCTTATCTGTGCTCCGGATCGCCATGAATTAAAAGCTGTATGGCTGCACAATCTCCATGAGATTTATTGCCAGAGGTTTCAGCTCAGCAGTGCCTGAGGTGTGTGTGGAGTCATTGTGAAGTCTGGGCAGCGTTCAGGAGAGAAATACATCCAATATGCTTTAGTCATTATTAGAGTTAATTAGACAGGAGCGCTAAGAGGATTCTAAAAAGGATGATGAGCTCAGAGAGGTGATGAGCCGAACTGAAAGGAGACAACTGGTAAACTTCAGTGTTCACATTTTCCTTTGCCAGACTACAATTATCACTAACAGCTGTGAATGTAGGTGATTATTTTAATCAGAAAGAACTGATGAGTCATTGTGTTTGTGACATCCTTCGACTAGGCGGCGGGACATGGCAGGTTGTGAATTTCAAAGTTCTCACTATTGTCATAATAGAGCCATGGATGCTTCTTATGGCCCTTGATCATAATTAGAGTATCAAATGGAAATGACACCCCAACTTCTCAGTGAAAACAACATCACCCACTTAGAAAAAGAAAAGATATTTTGAGAAAGGCCTGCAGGAAAGGATCTGTCTTGATATATATAGTCTATCTAAGGCTTCATTTTACATATACAGTCTTTTTTGTGACTATACTCAAACCCAAATCTCACATCTTTTGTAGTATTTTCTGAGAAAGACCAGAATGATTGTGCAGTTGCACAAAGGTGGCACAGTTTTTTATCCAAAATTGTGTGGAGACAGTTGCTAAGAGCAGCGTGTTTCATGGCAACATTATTCTTTGTGCCTGAGGCTGATTAGGAAAAAGAGCTTATCTAAACTCCACTTCCCTTCCCCTCCTCTCAGGATGTCCCCTGCCGGACTGCAGTACCTTTTGTAGGCTGCCAGAACCAGAAGCTTTGAATACCCCCCCAGATGCTGCTTCAGGAGTCTCAATGTGGGACCAGCTGTATCTCCCTGTAACAGCTAATGTGAGGCAGTAAAGAGACAGCAAATACCTCTACAAAATACTGTTCCTGGGTAAAATGCTAAAGCTATTACTGCAATGCTGACAATCAGTATTCACTATAACTGTGCGTAAAGGACAGAGGTGCTATGACACAGTGCGTTTATAGGATGACTCCTTAAAAAACTAAACAGTGATAAAGTGAATAACCACACACTTCTGTGACAGAGAATCAGGAAGGCATAATCAGGCCAAGAATTGGATGAAAATCTTCCAAAAGTAAGCCATTATATTGCAGCCCTAACACCTGCGAGGTGAAGAACAGATGTCAGGTGCAGGCAGCTGGGCAGCTGGGTTGGGATGTAAAATAAATTTGGCTTTGATAAGTCAAACATAAATTCCTTGAGTTTGCAGTCTGTCACTAATTTGTTGTTAATGCATTCCAAAACACCAAGGTCTCACCGATGTCATTATCAATTAAAATCTTAATTTCCATCTCAGGAAGACAGCTCTCTTAAAGACGTCGACTCCATGGACGGGTGATGAGACAGCCGGCCTCTGGGCACAGACATGTAAAAGGCCCATCTACAAAGCAGGAAGACCAGATTGCTCACCTCATTGTTATTTTGTGTCTTTTTCAGCAACATTTTGCTGCTTAACCATTAACTCTGAAGTGCTGCTGCTGCTGCTTACACTCAAACTTCAGTAATGCTGGAAATGAATGATTATAACCCGATCAGGCCTCTCAGGTCATCAGGCAGAGGTCTTCTAGCTGTACCCAGAATTAGATCCAGTCCTGGTGAGGGTCCCTTCAGTTACTGTGGTCCTGCTCCCTGTGTGTGTGTGCGTGTGTGTACTCGTCTGGTTGCATTTGTTTCTTTTACAGTTGTTCAGGGGTTTCTATTTGATTGTGTTGTTGTTTTATACTGTATTCTTATATTTATGGTGTTTATGCTGCCTATGTTCTCATGTTTATGTCTATATTTTTACATTTTGTCTTTCAATGTAAAGTACTTTGAGTTTACGTGTAATGAAATGTGCTCTATAAATAAAAATTGCCATTGCCATGAAGAGGAGGGTGCCTCAACTCTTTCCACATATAATCAACAATAATATAGGATATTATAGGAAATTGTTATACAAAATATTATAAGGAAACTTTTGATGCAGGTTATAGCAGAGTTCTCCTGTCAAACACATTCTAATAATGTTCATGTATGTATACTATAGCCTCTGTAGGCACAAATAATTGAAAATATAATAACGAATGTTGTTTTTCACAGAGCTCCTTGACTTTTTAAAGAGAAAGGTTAATAACAAGCTCTGGTACAGAGGCCCTGACACCTTTGGTACCCCTGGGTCTGTGTCTGGGAGGCCTAATCCATACGTGACTGACTCTACTGAGCAAAATCATAGGAATAACAGTTAATATGTATAAATTTAAACATATAATTTATAACTGCTCTGCTGTAATCAGTGTCTAAATTAAAGCAGGTGCAATTATATATAATCAACATAATTATTATCATATTAAAAGCTAATTTTATTACTGAAAATGCTGTAAATAGACTTTTTAAGTTAATGCTGGGGGGTAAATTTGCTTAAAATACTGTATTAGTTAGGAAGCGTGTGTGGGCCTTTCACAATAAAACTTTCAACTTTAAAAAAAAAAGTGTCCCTCTGACTTCCTGTTTGTCTGAAGAAGGCGGAGTTAACAGTCTGTGCTGCAGACTAACGGACGGTCACGGCAGTGGTTTTCATTTTGCAGCCAACAATGATGGAAATTACACTTTCCCCCCCCAGCTGACAGTATGGATAATACACAGAGAGGCTACAGAGACGCATTGTAAATTTACCGGCAAAGATTCAAGACTGTAAGTCAAGTTCGTCTTTGTGTTTCGCTGTTCAGGTCACTGATACTATGTGCGTGGTTAGTTTTTACACTGTAACAAACTTGGGCCTGATTTGATCCCTCTCAGTACTTCATATTATGTAACAGTGTCGACTCGTGTGGCTCTAAAAACTTGCTTTGAACCCGAATATGCAGTTTAACTCAACATCAAATGAAAGTTCCTGGTCTTCTTGTCCTCACATTGACCCTTCACTCTGCTGATGTGACTTTTTTTACAGCAGGCACACGGTGTAATGACCCGTGTAAACTGCTGTCATGCTTTTATAATTTGTATTTCGCTGTGTCATGTCAGTGTCTCTGTGGTTATCTAACAGGGGTCGCCTGTGAAGCAGTTTCAGCCATGGTGCAGGAATACCAGTCCCCTGTTCGGGTCTACAAGCATCCATTTGAGTTAATAATGGCGGTGAGTATTTGTGTTTATATCCAGAGCCATCATAGAGACAAGTGTCTGCCACCTCTTAACTCACCTCTCAGCCAGTGTGGCTTTGACCCGCGCACTCTTTTAAACATATTCTACCTCTGCTCTAATTGGAAAACTCAATATTAAACATTAAAAGCATTTTCATTGGATTCCAGGTCTCAGCCATGGCAATTTACAGGAGGCCAGACACTTTAAAGAAACTTAAAAAATGTCTGTAGGCTTGTCTGCCTCCCAGGGTCATCTGTCTCACTCTTGATAAATGCGATAAATGCTGTGTTGAGTGACTGGACAAAAACATACTGTATACCCTCTCCTCTCCTGAGGCTGTGATAAATACAGTAATATACAGGGTACATACTGTGAGAAAGCTGCTTTTTATACTTTGCATTTCTTAAGCACATAGCAGAACAAAGTTTCTTTCCACCTTATTCAGTGCCGGGTTGGCCAATTTTATATGTTTTGCCTCTTTAAGTGCCCTAGATGTTGGATATTTATGCAGAAAGTTGGATATTTATATTGGTAAAGATACACTCATTATTATCTAGCTCGCTAAAACTCGTCTTGTGTATTGTCCTGTGGCTGCAATTATGTGCTTTCATTTTCATTATAATATGGTGCTTTTAACAGGTCAGGAAGGGAAGGAGTCCTTGAGTTATTTTGTATGATTCCTACAGTTAAAAAAAAAAAAGCTATTAGTAATATAATATACCTTGAATTCAGGGCTGACCGCTTGTCCAGATGTGTTAATGTAACTGTCAAAAGTTTTAGATTTTACTGCATTCAACAGTCACACCCGAGAAACCCACTCAAATAGCAACAGAGATCCCATTTTCCAAACATTTATTCACCGTATGATAAACTTGCTCTCCCTTGAGTGGAAAAATTCACCTTATTATGCTGATATGTCGCTCTCTTCACCTGCAACTCGGTGCTTTAAATTCATGTAAGAACAGAAACTGTGAGGGAAGAAAAAGTAGGACAAAAGTCAAAACAAGTGTTCATTTCCATGAGAAGCCGTCTGTTTTCACCCACTTTTACAGTCTGTTTCTTGCTCTCTGCAGTTACATATTAAGCCAAAGAGTTGTGCAACACATCCTCAGAGCTGGGTAAAGACCGCGACGCTGCAGTGACACTTTGCTCTGCGGACTGTAACTCCCTCACCCAACCGTCCAAGTCGACACCTACACAAGCTTCATTTCCAGTGAAACATCTCTCTCAAAGATCCCTCTTGCATCACTGCGCGTTATTGAAAAGGATCTCAAAAATAGGCCCTTTGTGGAAAGTAAATAACAGAACCTATGAAAAGATCCAGGCCTCGGCAGCATAAAGGAGAGAATCCAGTGAATAGTTTGCCACCTCCTCCGCTCCCATTTATCTCTGGGCTTTCTCATTAGTCCCCTGGCTGATCCTGCCTCTGACTTACTCCAGGTTATTACTCCAGCTAACAGTCCTAATCAGCATCCAGGATATTACTGAATGTTTAACCAGACACATCATTGTTGTCCCTTACGTGACACGTCTTTATGACTTTCCTGGGCCGTTATGTAATGAAATTACACTGCATTTGTTTAGATGTAGATACACTAAGCTACCTGTACATAGGTGACACCCGCAAAATTGCATTTAATCAACATTGCCTGAGGAAATAAATCCACAGCCGCAGTTATTGGCTTGCTAATGTGAAATATGGTGGTGGAAAATGTTGTTTTCTGAAGTTAGACGAAGTCTTCTGGGGCTATTGATACGTTTACTCGAACACATTCTGCTCATCTTTTATCTTTTGTGCTCCCATTATGCTTTTGTGCTTACGGCCCTAAGAGGAATAGGTGGAACAAAGATTTCAATTTGTCTGCAATCAGTGGAACATTGTTTTTTTGCACAGTGTGTCTGTTACACAACGCTGGTCAATGCTGCTTATTTACCAAGGAAACCTTTCTCATTAATTTGCCTTGTGAATAATGTCATCTTATTGATTAGATTGCTCATACGCTGTGCTGTATCAATACAAGCAGGATGTGTGTGTGTGTGTGTGTGTTGCTGAAAGACTAGCACTGAAGTGTTCATTTATAGAGAAAAAAACTATTGAAACTTCTTTTTTACTGCATGTCAATGCCTGTGGTCTGTTTTTATGTTATAGTCAGTTTAGCTCTTCAGACTTTTAAAGGCAGCTGTCTATACCGTGATGGTGTGGTTCCTTCCCTGCCCTTGGTTACTTGTCAATAGTTTATCAGCAAAAATCACACTGCTGCTGGTTACATGGACTGAGGGCTGTTTTTGCATATCCTGCAACAGCCACTCAGCGACTCAATCAATATTGACAGGTGAACCCTGGAGAAATTGGCTTGGACAGATGGTCATACAGTGTGCTGCGGGCAGTAAAACTTAAAGCAATCTCTGCTTGTAAAAGCTGCCACACCTGCAGGCTGCTGCTGTGCAAAACACATCAAATTTTAATATGTAGCCTACTTATATAAACTAACTATGAAATGCGTCCTAACCCAACACAGAAATGACGTACTGTAAATCACATGCTGTACTATTTAGTCAGCAACAAGTTTACTCTTATGGCAAATACAAGTGACCTTGTGGTAATGGGTTCATTCAAAGCAGCTTTCCTGCCCAATCAGAGAGCTGCCTCATAGTGGGCAGGACAAAAGCAAAAACTATGGGGCCATTATTGTAGCAGAACCATTTACAAATGTGATCTCAATCCATGTGTGTGTAATCAGATTTGTAAAAAAATCTCCAAATCTGTATTGAGATTTGCAAGTGTATTGAGATTTGTAAATGTGTACATAGATCTGTAAATGTGCAGATAAAACTGTAAATGTGTACATAGATATTAATGTCTGAAAAGTCAACTCAGGAGGGCCTCTCATTTGGCTGCCTTTTTACACGTGATTCTTGCTACTCTTCTGCCAAGGCCAATTGAGAGGCCCGCCAGAGTTGTAGGCCAAACTGATGACATTTACAGATCTATGTATGCCTTTACAGATTTGTCTACATATTTATAAATCTCAATACACTTGGAGATTTTTTTTCACACATTTACAAATCTGATTACGCACACATGGATTGAGAATTACACAACTCTCCGCTCACATTTGTAAATGGTTCTGCTACAATAATGACCCCATAAAAACCCTCCAGTGGGAACAGAATGTACCATGCCAGTGTTGTACAAAAAATATTAATAAAGAATCGTAAAGGGGCAAAAACAATTCAACATCAGTTCATTCGAATTTTCCTTGATTTATTTCCCCCTCTCAGGCCTACTTGAGAAGGTTCCCAAAGTGCCCCCTGATCCCGGTGTTTGTAGACAGTGAGATCATCAGCGAGAGCCAGAGCAAGGATGGATCTACGCTGGTGACTGAGAGGCGCTGTGTGATCGACATTGATGCCCCACGGCTTCTCAAACGGGTACCTCTCCTCTGACCGTCTTGCGGAGCAAAATCCATGAAACAGTCGCAACAGTTGCTATAATCAGATTATTTTGTTTTGAAGAACAACAATAGGAATGTTTGTCAAGATTGTGTCCAGAGAGTGGCAACTTTAAAGGTGGTATTTTGTGGCAGTGTTGCATTGGAAGATTTTTTTGACCCACTTGTTGAAATGTTTTTGTGTAAACCATCAGATTTTTGTTTTTTTCTGCATGTAGATTGCCGGTGTAGACTACCTGTACTTTATCCAAAAGAACACTCTGAATCGCAGAGACAGGACACTCCGCATTGAGGTCCACAACGAGACCTTTTCCAACAGAGTCATTGTCCGTGAGTGCTGCAACTACACGGTGAGCCTCAGAGGCAAACACGAGAGCCTCTATGAGAGTTTTATGTCTTTGTTGTTGTACTTGTTTATCGTTTCTGTAGAACACTTACAACAGTCAGAGACACTATCCCCACTGCTGCATGAGCATACCAGTAAAAATCTGTTTTTCTATTCAGTGCATGAATTATTAGCTCTAAGTGATCCTCTAAACACTTGTGTCAACAGGTGGGGTTTTTAAAGTCAGTATGGTTTGACTCATACCAGTAATACCTGCTAAACTGAACTGTGCAACGGCCTCTGAACATTTGATTATGGCTTTGATGAAATGCTTTCATTACTTTGCATGGGTCACTTAAAAATAGTTAATGTCGCGATACTTTTTGAACAGTATATATTTTTTGAGTAATTATCCTCCTCCATAGGTTCATCCAGAGAATGAGGACTGGACGTGCTTCGAACAGACAGCTAGTATGGATATTAAGTCCTTTTTTGGCTTTGAGAGCACAGCAGAGAAGATAGCCATGAAACAGTATGCTAGCAGCATTAAAAAGGTTTGCATCGTCTAATTGACTTTCACTTATATTAGAAATCTACCTGAAATCGTGGAAAATTGCATTTGCCTGCAGTATTTGTGATCTGTGATCTGTTGAGCATGTGTTCACCACAGTGTCACCTGGACAGTCACACTAACCCAAAGTCTTGTCTCCTTCCTATGTTGTAGGGTAAAGAAATTATTGAGTACTACCTCAGAGAGCTGGCGGAAGAAGGAGTAACTTGCATACCTCGTTGGAACCCCCCTGTTGTCTCTGGCACTGCCGCTGCCAGGCACCGCTCACTGCCCCCCTCCACTGCCAGACCCATCCCAGTGAACGGTGCTAAGAATAGGCTAGACAGTAAAGACCCGGCCTGTCCCATAGAGCTAGCTGGCTCTCCTGACGGTCAGTGTTTACTCACTAGTCACCATTAAATTAAATGTGGAATAGCAGCCAGCACACAACACAAGCATAAATGATAAGGATAAAACGTGTGTCACCCATATCGTTCCTTTATGTTGACTTGTACAGACATTCACTGAAAGGACTGAGGTATTTACAGAGGGCAAAATAACTAGCCACAGCTTTTCTAGTAATGTCCTTGACTTATTTTCTTTAGAGTAACACTTAATCAGGGAATTCAAGTCTGTAAAAAATAACTGTAAAATAATTAATATTGATTTATCTGAACTATATATAGTATTTTCAAAGCTGAATATATTATTGTCCCTGTGAATTAAAAAGACTGTAGCCAAACTTTTAATCTCACCACTAATTATGTGTTACACAACAGCCGTTTTGCAAGAAGTTTAACACCCTCTTTGGCACTATTTCTAGGAACAATAGTGCCAAATGTTGAAACAAGAAAAAAATAGCAGCAAGCTTGCTAAAAACAAGCTTGCAGAAACAACTTATTTCATTATTTCTGCTCATGTTGAAAATACCGTGCAGTGTACAGCTCCTGATGTCTCCGTTTTATGCATGCAGCATGTGCTAACTTTACACTGTACATGTGTTTTGGCCTGTAGACAAGTTGGATGCTGACTACATCAGACGTTACCTAGGTGATTTAACGCCTCTGCAGGAGAGCTGTCTTATTCGACTGCGCCAGTGGCTCCAGGAAAACCACAAGGGCAAGGTCACATATACACAAACACAGCTTGTTTGACTACAGTGCAGTTTAAGCAATTATGTAAAATACACATTTATTTCTAGACACTCACACAATCTAGACTTCTGCTCTGCTCTTGTTTCACACTGTCTCCTCAGTTTTGCTGCTCATACATACTGTAGATTATAGGTAGAGACTAATGAGCCTCATTATATTATTAACTTAGAGCTTTGCAGTGGAGATTTGACCCCTGCTTGTTGTTGTACAGATTCCAAAGGATCAGCATGTGCTGCGTTTCCTGAGGGCCAGAGATTTCAACCTCGACAAAGCCAGGGAGCTTTTGTGCCAGTCACTTACCTGGAGGAAGCAACACCAGGTGGATTTCCTGTTAGACACATGGGAGCGCCCACAACTGCTTCAGGACTATTACGCTGGAGGCTGGCACCACCACGACAGAGGTACTGTGTGAATACTACGGGCTACCTGCCTATTTTATCTTAAGTTCATCTCATTTTCACTTTATTTCACTGCGTAGTGTTACTGTGCTGTGCTGTTTATCTACAGTGAAAGTGAACACTTATCAGTGAATGTGAAGATAAAGGGGCAGAGGGATTTCGTCTTCTGTACTTATAAAGTCCACACCAGTTGAAACGGCCTGTTAATTATTGACTGTAAAGTCTTAGCACCATCTGTCGTAGCTCCCATGTTTGAAAATGAGTCATTGCTTTTAACAGCTCAGCTGATCCATCAGGTTAGACGTGGGACAGGAAGTACCCTTTGAATGTTCACATGCTAAATGAATACCTGTTAGAGCGGTAAATACCAGCTTTCGTAGACGACAAAAGCATCTGACTCATTCTGCCTATTGATTTTTCTTTGTTGCATAATCTGTGAATTTCTGTGTGTGTGTGTGTGTGTGTGTGTGTGTGTGTGTGTGTGTGTGTATGTGTGTGTGGTCCATGTTCTTGGTTTAGACGGCCGTCCTCTGTATGTCTTGCGTCTGGGGCAAATGGACACTAAGGGCTTGGTACGAGCCTTGGGAGAGGAGATGCTACTGAGACAGGTGACATGAATACATGCACAAGATTTATGCCTTAACATACACGCAAACATTTCCATTTAAAATATCTTCAGCTATGTTAATAACACAACTTAATGAATGTGACCCAGGTCCTGTCCATCAACGAGGAGGGACTGAGGTGCTGTGAAGAAAACACCAGAGTCTTCGGTCGACCCATTAGGTGCCTAAATATTAATTCATCTATCGTCTGTCAGTGTCTCATTGGTTAACAGCAGGTGTACACATGCTTGCACATATAGTCATGTAATGTCTGTGTGAATGTGTCGGCCAGCTGCTGGACTTGCCTGGTGGATCTGGAGGGTCTTAACATGCGTCACCTGTGGAGACCAGGTGTTAAGGCTCTGCTGAGAATCATCGAGGTGGTGGAGGCCAACTACCCCGAGACTCTGGGTCGTCTGCTCATACTGAGGGCGCCCAGAGTTTTCCCAGTGCTCTGGACCCTGGTGAGGATAAATGTCTGCACTTTTTACGTGCAGCCGATAATGTGGCTTTAATTAATCATCTGATTGTGGAAGCATGCGTGAAGTTGTACAGCACACGTGCTGAGATTGCATCTTGCAGATGTTCCAGCTGATTGGAATTCATAATAGCTGGGTGTAACAGTGAGATTGGTGAATATGAGCAAATGATTAACAAGAAGAAATGGAGAGGAAGATAATTATGGTCATGCAGTATGCAGAACCTCATGGGGTGAATTTGATTATTGCTACAGCAATAAGCAGTGGTATAGTTTGTAGGAGAGTTAAAGCATTCAGCAAAGACATAAAGATAAGTAGTAGTACAAGTACACCAATACAGTATATGAAAATAAATCAAAACAATAATAAAAGTAATAAAAGCTGCACACAGTTGAGGCACTACATGGACTTAAGTATGGGCTGTAACAGTTTCTACCTGGAGATGTGAAAGAGATAACTATTTATCGACAACTAGAAAATGAAATTATAAACAGTCATCCAGTGTGAGCTGTTATGATAATAAAATCAATATAAAGTACAGATACAGATGCTTAGTAACACCGTCAACCAGCCAGCCTGTTTATTTCTTCAACATGAATAATTCAGATATTCATGGCTCGACTTTCACAGTTCATAGCAAGTGAACCTGCTGTTGCTTTCATGTTCTCTGATGACTCATGGCGTCTTGTTTGCAGGTCAGCCCCCTGATCGATGAGAACACCCGCAAGAAGTTCCTCGTTTATGCTGGAAACGACTACCAGGATCCGGGAGGCTTGGTGGACTACATCAACAAAGGAATCATCCCCGACTTCTTGGGAGGGAACTGCATGGTGAGGTTTAGTCCTCGGCATACCTACCTGAACGTGTTCATTTTAGTCTCAAAGCAGACGCAGTGAAATAATGTGTACTCAGGCCTTTTGCTCCTGATTTGACAAGTGAAATCAGACACTGTCGCACATGTAGCCTTATGTTGTCATACAACTCGTTTACAAACAAGCAGAGACATTTACACATAAAAACATATGTATATTAACGTGCTTTAAAGTTGTCTCTTGTTGTCATTGGTTGAGCTTGATGTTTTTTTTCTTCTGCCTTCTCCAGTGTGACATCCCTGAGGGAGGCATGGTCCCCAAATCTCTGTACAGGACGGCAGAAGAGCTGGAGAGTGAGGAACACCGCCTGTTGACCGACTCCATCTACAAGAGTGCCAGTATTTTCAAAGGAGCCCCATATGAGGTACCCAGATCCACATGTGTCAGAGAGTGAGGCTACCTTAATTGTGCTAATAGTTATAATATATTTCCAGTTCATGTGTGTGCTGGATTTTATACCGTGGATTTGGGCGCCACCAGCTGGAAGAAATCAACATTGCAGGCTTGCAGGAGAAGAGAAACATGTGATTAATGGCCTCCTGTCTGCTGCGCTGTGTTTCCAATCTCCTTACATCCTCCTGCAGATGCTGATCGAGATCTCAGAGGCCTCCTCCGTCATCACCTGGGACTTTGACGTGTCTAAAGGAGATGTGATGTTCAACATCTACCATTCCAAGAGGGCCCCACAGCCTCCTAAGAAGGACTCTCTCGGAAACCATGGCATCACGTCCCTCGGGGCCGTTAATGCCCAGCTGATAGACCGGAGCTGGGTGCTGGGCCAGGACTACAGCATGGTGGAGAAAGCCCTCACCTGCAAGGAGGGGGAGAGTGTGCAGGTCAGAGAGAAGATGGCGGAGATTGTTCTTTTAGCAGCTTTAGCTAGACTTTGTTGGAACCTGTTTGCTATCTGTTGCATCAAAGCAGTTAAATCCTCCATCACGACGTTCTCAAACTGATCCCGCAGCTCTCCTCTGTTCAAACAGGGCTCCCATGTAACACGCTGGCCCGGCTTCTACATCCTCCAGTGGCGCTTCCACAGCTCCCCAGCCTGCTCCACCTCCAGCCTGCCTCGCGTGGATGATGTGCTGGCCTCGCTGCAGGTCTCCTCCCACAAGTGTAAGATCATGTACTACACCGAGGTGCTGGCCTCCCATGACTTCAGGTCAGTTTATTTATTCCACTGAGCTTTTTTTTTTCCCCTCTCTGGTCATGTCATGTTTTCTTTGTAATATACTGAAGCTGTCTTTCTCTCAGGCTGCACCGCTCCTGTGTGGGTTTATCAAAAATCGATGTTGTGATATTTCTGGAAATTATCTCTCCATGTGTTTTACAGACATGTTTGTCAGATGTGTTCTTTTTTAAACCTGTTACACTGTATATATGTTTGTTTTTACAGTAACTGATTGGGTAGAATCAAATCTGAGAATTAACATTTCTTCTCTGTCTTGTCTGTTATTTCTAGGGGATCCATGACAAGTCTGGAGTCCAGTCACAGCGGCTTCTCCCAGCTCAGTGCTGCCACTACTTCCTCTAGCCAATCACACGCCAGCTCCACCATCTCAAGGTAGCATCAGGTGTCAAAGACAGCAGCGGCCTAAAACCTACTGACATCTTACTCCGACTGTGCCTTATGCCTTCAAAAAGAGGGTGTTTTTACTCATACACTTAAATTAGAATAATATGTTATTATTATTATTATTTTAGTGGATCCTTAAAGTTTCATTGATGTCTGTTTCCAGGGAATGATGCACATAAAGTATCAGTTTTCTTGTGTATGTGATGACTGACTTGTTGTGTTTTTCTGTACAGTTTAAGTGTGCATCTGCTGGATCAATAAATGCCTAATAAAAAGGTGATGCCTCGCAAACATTTTTACATAAGATTAAATGAGACAGAGAGATGGAAAGTAAAAGTATCTGCATAGTGCAGCTTCTGTCCCTGAAGTTGCTTTCATTTTCCACAAGATGTCAGTGTACTCTGTGACTGGAACTGCTCTCAGCTCTGCAGTGCCACAGCACATACAGTTTCCCTCACACACTTTGTCAGGTCTTCTAAGAAATCAAAAGGAGAATTGTTTAAATAAAGAATTATTTAATTAATGTTGATGTAACCTCCAGTGTGTGTCTTTATACTGGATTTTGAGAAAACAATGACTGTGGAAGGAGAGCTGCAGTGGGGTAGTAATTTTGAATTATTGTATGGATGGGTTATTAATCATTTTTACAGCAATAGGTGAGATGTTAAGAGCAAGCAGATGATATGAAATGTCTTTTAAAATATGCAGTGCACTCTCTAGATTTCATGTAATGTTGTTTTTGGGCTTGTTAGGCATAGCTTCTGAGTTTTCTGAGGCAGCTAATTTGAATGCAATATAGTGCAGCCCCTTGTGATCTGGCACAGGGCCAGGCAGACAACTGATTTACATAAAACTTTAATTTCCATAAACTTATCAGATGCTTCCAGCTAAAGCTTAATTGAATTTCCCTGTGTTGTTTTTTTTTTCCTTGGTTTGCAAACTTGTGTCATGTTGCTCCACATCCCGACACAACTCAAAAGTGGGGTGGATTGAGTTTTCTGAGGGGTTGATTGAACAGGAGCCTGACTTCCTGCTGGCGTGTCAGGGTTGTTAGGAAGAGGAAGTGCACTGACTTTGCCAGAAGCTTATTTACTGAATTACTCAGCTTGCTCTAATGACCTCCCAAGACACACATTGTCCACATAAATAGCAGCACCTCTTTCTCCTGATACACCTAATTTGCCATGAAAACCTCTTCTTGAGCAGTTATGTGATTTAAGGCTGAATTATTTTACTGGTATTCACAGGCTTGAAAAACAAGGTCTATTATACAGGTAACAACAAAGTTTGGATAGTAAATCGAATACTCCTAAATAATGTATCGCATTATAATGCATCCACCTGTTTGGTTGACCTGACGCGACCTTGTGAAGGAGGGATCGTAGCTGACCTACAGCCACCAAGCATTGAGATGATTTATGGTTACATTATGAGCGTACCTTACATGAATAACACCAAACATGTACAAACTGTGTCAGAAAACTACTGGTCAGAAGGTGAAATTCTGCAACTCCCATAGATATGGTTATAGCCATGGCCACATTGATCACAACAACAAAAACTCTTTTCATCTTCACAAAACCTGTCTTTGTGGCGAGGTTGTAGTTTTAAGAGTCTACATGCTAGCTGGAGTTATAGTAATTATATAGTTATCCGATTTGTAAATTGCTTTCACATCAACTTCCAAGTCATAATTACGACCATGAAACAGATTTTTCTGAATGCTCCAATATAGCCAACTTGGCACTTACTAGTACGGAGGTGCCTGAAAACCCACATGTAAATCCACCTTTATTGGATATGCTGTTGTTCTGTCAGTGCACAATATTTGAAACTCTCACACGACCACTTCTGTAATCACACAACAGCTTTGAGCTGTCAGATGATGTGAATGCTAGCAGTCGTTAACATGGAAATCTTTCCCATCTCTACCATCCCGGCACAGCGGTGCTTTAAGCTAAACGCTAACATCAGCATGAGGCTCACAATGACAATGCTGATGTTTAGCACGTATGATGCGTACCAATGGTCACCATCTTAGTTTAGCGTGTTAGCATGCTAATATTTGCTAATTAGCACGAAACACAAAGTACAGCTGAGGCTGATGGGGTGTTGGGGGTCATTAGTTTTGCAGGTAGTTAGACATAAACCAAAGTACTGGACATGTTGGTGTACAAGTTGTTTTTTTTTTAAATTTACCTGATGATGGAGCTAGGTGAAAAGTGAGGGGAACACCAAGGTTACTATGATTCTGATCCATCCTGAGGGGAACATGAACATCTACACCAACTTTTATGGCAATCCATCCGATAGGTTTCGAGACATTTCACTAAAAACCACAAATGTGAACCTCATGGTGGCAAGGAAAAGTCAGAGGATCACCAAACTCATTAGGATACATCCTCTGAGGGCCACGAATGTCCAGTGAGTATGTTTTTCACCCTCAAACTAGATGGATGAATGTTTGGACAAAACCACAAGTTTCCCTCCACAGTGGATATTTACTGGTATAATTCACCATCTCATGAGAGTCCTGGTTACCAATAACTTTACATGGGTGTGAATCATTTATGTATTTTGCCTCATGTTTCTTTGACAAATAATATACAAAACTGGTGCTTTAATGAGAGTCATGTATCTTGCATGTCGGGATTCCATTTTGTTATTAATCATGTGGATAATATTTCTAACCATCGAAAAACTTTTTGTTATCAACCACTCATAATGAAAGAGAAATGATTTCTGTCTAGACTCAACATTTCCACTGCAGCCCAGAACAGTCATTCATGAAGAAATCTCTCAGGACAAGAGATATCAATTTCTCCTCCTGCAATTGCAACATTTTGACATCTCATCATCGCTGTTGTTCTTTGGCAGCACTGAGCATCACAGATATTACAACAACAACAAGATTATGTGGAATTCGTTCTCTAAAGAAACAGGCCCGAAGATTCAATCCCAGCTACATCCCTTTAAGGATCGGCTCTCTTTTCATAAGCTGCTGTATGGCTGACCGGTGATGTGCTTGTCTGGAGAAGCAGTCAGATTTAAATGTTCAATAATTCTTCAACCAGGAACACTAGATCTCTTAATTCTTTGGTGAGAACAGCAGGCAAAGAGGCAAAGGAGGAGGACTGCATTGATAATATGCTGCTGAAATAGTCTCAGACTTCTTGTTACGGATATAAACACCCCAGCCTTCACTGGGAATATGTACATGATAATGAATCATCTTCTCTCAGAAATACCAGAGGCAGGCATGGAGATAGTCAACATGCGGCAGATTTTTGGTGGTGTTTCTTTTTTGTATTTACGTCTCATAAATGGCAAAAAGAGGGGAGGGAGGTTGAGAGGTTGAGAGGTTGTGCTTTCCAAAGTAATGATTACATGCACCACTTCTCAGTGTCAACATACTCATTTGAATCTGAAAGAGCAGACGAGGGGAATCCGTTCTCATATGCCAAGGCTGAATGATAATAAAATACAAAGGGTCAAAAAACCAAACTATATCTTCCCATCTATTCACTCAACCTTTCAAATCCTGCCTGGAAATGGCTTTTTTTTTCTAACCTGATTCGATCACAGTAAGAAAATCTTCTCAGACAGGGGGTTGTAGAGTCTCACCGAAGTGGAGATCCTCATTAAAACCTAAGCTTGTGTTTCATTTGCTTCCTTCTGACAATCCTGACCTTCCCACTAATTGAAAAGGAGAGCTCTGGATTAGTGCGCACTAAATTATTTTTAGGAGGCTCGACACACTGGAAGACAAACTTTGTTTGTGTGTGCAAGCTTGAGTTGAGGCCTTGCTTTGCCGAGGTGTGTGCAACCTAAAAAAACTGTAAATGTTTATAATGCCTCCTCCGTCTGAGTTGTGGACCTGTCTATTTAACTAATCTCATATCGGCTGGGTTGAAATTCATTTTCTGACTTGATGTACTACTGGGCCTGATTAATATGTCCACAAACAAATAGATACAGTCATGTCTATTTATCTCTGATGCTTCACACCACCTCTCATATCTTCTAACATTGATTTTTTCTGCATCAAGAGAGGCCATCAATCTAGCTTCAATTTAGGCCAATTTCTGAGCACTGCCCTCATTTGCAACAAACTGTCAAGGCTCTGCTTAAGTCATATGTTGTTTTCATCGGTTTCCAAACATCAGGCCTGGTTTTATTTCTCTGGTGTTTTCTCGGCTCACTGACTCCTACAGTTGACATTTCCATTCCTCTCACTCTAAATGGGCGCTGAACTGTGCAGGTCAGTGTGGGCCTGCCCTCCTTAAATGTTACAGTGGGAACATTTATCCACGGCTTGTTTGGACAGAATACCAAACTTTCTTCAGTAATCTCACAAGAATAATTACTTGAAGAGAGGTAGGTTAAGTCAGTGAACACATAACGTAGGCTAACATGTCATGGTCAGGGGGAACACTTTTGAAAGGAGGTTACACCAATAAATTTGATTTATGTGGACAGGCAGGAAATAGGCCTAACTAATCAAAAATAAAAATGTGTTTAAATTAATGGATACTTTTAATAAAGATAAATGAATACCTTGTAAATGAATAAGTGGTGACAGGAAGCAATACGAGCATAAAGGCATGTCATTTCCGGTTTTCATATTTGCGTTCAAGTGGCAGAAGAATTCTCAATTTACACGTCTCCTAGGAAACGGGTTAATTGGCAACCGCCATGAAATCGAAGAAGAAGAAGAAGGAGGAGGAGGAGGAGAGACGCAACATTTTTATGTTTCAGGTGGACAGAAGTCTTTGAGTCTGGAAAAATCTTCAAAACAGTGGTAAGTGTTGTCAAAAGACCCGAAGAGGCGATTGTCTTTGTGTGAAACAGACCCTGTAACGTTAACTCAGATGAAATCATGAATGAAACTTTACTTATAGGCACAAACTAGGGCTAACAGCTAGCTAGCTAGCTAGGTTTTATCATGCTGCTGAGATTTTTAATTTTAAACAGTTTAATTAAGGAGGCAAGGCTTCCACCTGTCAACAGTCATTTAGATATGCAAAATAGGCCATTGACTTGTGGTGTACCATTTATTGCCACTGCAGTGAAAACGAGAATAAGACCAGCTATGTGCAAGCTTAACAGTGTAACTGTATTAAGCTGAAATAGTACAGTAGTTGTGTTTTTGTAACTAAATTTGTAGTTCCAGTAGTTTTTGAGTGGTTGTCCATTTTATAGATTTAGCGTTTAGATTTTCACACAGTCCAATGGGCCTTCTCCATGGCAGACATTTTGATATGTCATAGCAGGAAAACCACAGATGTAATTAATAACTTTAATGAGGACTGCACTCCATTTAGCATTACCAGTTTCAGGACCTTGCCATTGAGCTTGTTGACTTACTGACTGACTGATTAATGGAACACAGCCCCTGTTAATGGTATTAATTACATCTAAGCGTTTCCTGCTATGATGACTCAAAATGTCTGCTGTGAAAAAGGCCCATTACTGTATGGCTGAGTTCCAAATCGCAGACTTTTTCTTTTTACGTTTAGTACGTACTGCAGCTGCATTTTAAACCACTGAAATTACTGACAGTCACAAAAAGAGACAGACATACTGGGCATTACCGCGTGTATTACCCAAGTGACAGGTTACACCTTCCTCCTGCCTGTGGGTCCATGCCCCTCAATATTAGTTCAGGTAAGATGTCATCATGGGTAGTGCATAGAAGGAAAGTCTGTAGTGATTACATGGACGACTGTTTCTGCCAGCAGAGATTAAAGGACGGCATTTAAGGCATCCATCTTCGCTCCTCTTACCTGCCAAGCCTCACCACCCCTCAACAAACACAGGTTTGCCTTATTGGCAGGCAGAGGGGCTGGCAGGAATCCCCTATACACTCGACTGATGTGGGTGTCTACTGAATAAAGAATAGGGCAAGCGCGAGGGAGCAAAGACAGAGATAGACAGATGGAGAGAGTGAGATGAAGGCGTGGAGGTAGGATTAGGGATGAGGGGAGCAGGGCGATCAAGGCAAATGTAGATTTTGAAGAGCTCCTGGGCTTCTCGTGGGACCGGCTGCCATCTTGCCTGCTAGTCCCTCTTCATCCATTCAAACTCTGTAGAGGAGAGAGGTATACTCAGGTGTGAAGGGCCTTTTTGGTTGGAGCATGACTTGCACTGGTATCTGGGTGTAAATACCACCACCTCTCCACGTATGCACACACTCAACTAGAGCCGCAACGATTTGTCAATTAACCAATTCAGTCATTTTTCAAGCAAAAATGGCTAACAATATCTGGTCCCAGCCTCTCTAGTGTGAGAATTTCTTTGTCTTATATAATACTAAATTTAATATCTTTGAGTTCTGAACTGTTTTGAACAAAACAAGTAATTTGAAGACAACACAAGGGCTGCAACTAACAATTATCAATTAATCATTTAATCTATATGGTGTTATAAAATATTGAAAAATGCCCATCACAATTCTAGACTCAAGGTCACCAACTTGCTTGTTTTCCTTGAGCAGAACTTCAAACTCTTTAAACATTTGTGTTTACTGTTAAATAAGATGAAGAAAAACAACAAATCTGTGAAATTGAGGAGCCGGAACTAGGGAATGTGTTGCATTTTTGCTGGATAAATGACTTAATTAACGACTAATTGTTTCAGCTCTATACATCACTCTGGGTTTGGGGAAATTGTAGCATTTTTCATTATTTCCAGACATTTTCAAGACCAAACTTTATTTTCAGTACATGGCATCAGGGTTTTTTTAATCTCAAAACTTTTAAACTCTGAAACTGACTTGAAGTGCAGGAGTATCCTGCGTTTAAAAATGACAGAGACAGAATGATACTACCCAGAACAAGTCTGGTCTGTGCCTCTTGTTGTTTTAGGCAATCCTTTACAGATGCAGTGAAGTAGAGAACAAGAGCAGATGAAACACAGCCAAACTGTGGTGTGTGGAAAATGTTTTCTGGCACCGGTATCTGCTGCTCTCTCTTTCTGTCTCTCTAACATTATGAGGTAGTTACTGTAAGCCGGGCCCATAAGCGATCCCTAGATGCATGCTGGCAATACACCACTCAGTCTGTTTGCAGCCTCTGAGTCTTCCCACCTTGTTTGAACTACCTGCTTCATTGCGCTGTGTAAATTAAAATAAACCATTCTCACCATAAAGGGACACCTCTATTCTCTGGTGACAGTAAGTTCATTATCATTTTGAGTCTGATTGCAGAACATTAAAGCTGGCTGATTGGTCCAAACTGGCACACACTGTGGCTGTAACTTCGTGTGGCTCAAGTTATGAGGAAATTGCAAAGCGTCTGTAGCAAGGATGCCGTGTGGTGGACAAAGTAGATAAACACCATATAATCTCTCAAAATGTGCTATTTTCACACCTGATTGGGTTTAGTGCTGCATAAGGCGTGGCCCATCTTACTATAAATGCAAGGAATCTTTGTCTTTCTGTCTGTCTGTCCTTCGATTATCTCGACAACCGTTCGTCCGATCGACTCCACACTTGGTGGGTGTATTGCTGAGGACCCAAGGAAGTGCACTGTTGAGTGTGAAGTTGTTGGATGAGCGGTTCTCAAGAAAGTGAGAAACATAACCCTGCAGAGCCGGAGAGCCCCTGCAGTTCCAGACCCCAGCGTTTTAGATGTACGCAGGTGCGAGTTTAAACAACAGATGAAAAATTATATTTCAACTGGAGGCCAAACATTTGGCCCGTTCCGAGCAGGCACGTGTTGAATGGGCACTACACTAGTCTAACTATAAATGGAAGGGGTCTCTGTCTGTCTGTCTACCCTTCGTTTATCTCGACAACTATCCCGTCAACTTCACACTTGGTGGGTGTATTGCCGGGGACCCAGCGAAGTGCAGTGTTGCGTGTGAAGTTGTTTGGATGAGTGTTTCTCGAGAAATATGCAAGCAGCAATACCGGAGGCCCGTTCCGAACAGGCACGTTTTGACCTGCACTATTGCCATTGAAATTTGAATCACAAGTTAAAGCAGCAGTTCGGCATTTTGGGGAATTTCATTATTCAACTTATTGGTTGGATAAGAAGATGCTATGCTAAGCTAACCTGCTGATGGCTCCCACTGCATATTTAAGTACAGACGTGAGAGTGTTATTGATCTTCCATCCAACGCTAGGCAAAACGGTGAATAAGCATATTTTCTAAAATGTCAAACTATTCCTTTAAGTGACGTATCAAACTCTTAATAACCCAACTTTTTTACTAGCTGTCTCCCAGTATGCTGTGTGGCTGCAGGTTTAAGTGTCAGTTTTACATTTATAAACTATAGGGACAGGTTTGTGCTACATGCAGATGTAGAAAATGTTTTTGACTGTCCTGCCGGGCAGTTGGGGAAAATGGGTTTGACAGGCAGCAGAGATGAAATATGGACCTTGACAGGTCTGCCTATTGTATGTGCCTGAGGGAAACCCATCACCTGTCAGGGCCAAAATGACTATGGGCTGGTGTGTTAGCCATGTTTGTTGCTTTTCAATTCCTTGTTTGGATATTGAAATGAACAATCTCACCGCAGTCACACGAGGCTGACAGTTGCGGAGAGTCACAGGGAATGTGTGACAGCGATGAAGGCTTTTACCATCACTCCTCCCTGGCTCGTCTTCTCTCTGTCTGTCCTCCCGCCGTGTGGTGTGAAGGCATTGTGGTTATAATTGCCTTCAAGACTGGCTTAGGCTCTGGACCAAGGATCTTTCAGCTGTGATCTGTTAAGCCTATTACATACTTGTTGCATGAAGACACACAATCCTATGTGGATGAAAGCCTGAGTGTGAGAGCCAATTTGTGCCACTTGCTTTGGCATCACCACTTCCTGTCTGTGCTGAAATATAGTGTAAGTCTTTTGTTCCGTGGATCATTAGCACTTCAGTACAGAGTAGACAATGCAATAAATTCAGAGGTCTTTGATTGTCAAAACCAGCTGGTTGTGGCAATGGTCTCACTGGGCAGGATAAGGGAAACAACTAAAACCAGTGGGATGGAAATAAATATATATATATATATATATATATATGTGTGTGTGTGTGTGTGTATGTGTATATATATATATATATAGCTGTGTCAGAGCTGCATCTTGACTTTTATTGGCTGCATTCATTTTGATCTCATATGCACATAAAACTCTTCACATGAAATTAAACTGCAGACTTGTTGATGTGACTGTTGTATTAAATGTTAAAATTATTTTCAGCATCAACTCTCAAGCCACCAGATAGCAACAGAAGTAGATCCTATGATTCAGGGAGCAGATCTTGTAGGAAACAGAAAGCACAGGCCTGATGACTGATCCATTGTGATAAAATCTGGTGATAAATATGTTTGGACAGTTTCAAACAGTAGCCTGCTGGCAGAAACTTGGCAGAAATCCCATCCTAGACAGCTTCTCTGATGACTGACATGCTTGTGGGCTTACATGATAATCACTGACTGAACAATGTCTTTCTCAAGAGAGCCTAACAATATTAAAGATATCCTGATCTACCTGTTATTGAAAACACTGAAAAATCCTAAACCTGCTGTTCATTAAAGAAACCCATCATTGCCTTGTACACCCACAAGACTTATAGCCTCTTGGTGTAAGGCAATTCGCAGTTAAATGTGCAGGCCACAACCAGAGCCTAGTAAAGAAGCTGTGGGTATGTCAATTTAACTTCTTTTCCCAATGAAGTAATGTTAGAGAGAGCTAGCAGGGTTACAAGTGCGTTAAAGTGCATTAAACCCAGTGAACAGGCTTGTAAAGATCCCAAGAGCTGAGAGGGGTGACCTTATAAATAAATTTCTTGTAAGGAATGTTCTGACATGGTACATTTTGGCACAGTGGCAGACTCAACCTGCATCTTTCCTCTACCTGGTTGTGCTGTTTTTCTTCACTATAATACCGTCAGGCCATGTTCACTTTGGATGCTTGGAAGTTGTTAAGGCGTGCCTTGGCTGCTCCTTGTGCTGTTGCCACAACAACACAGACATGAACAGGCAGCAAGAAAATGAATGGACGGATTATTAAACAAGTGAAAACATACTGTATATTGTTTAGGCCCTACAGTAAATACAACCTGCTGGAGAGTGTAAGGAGTGGGCAGTAAATGTTTACTTGCTAGCAATGTGTATATAATCTACCTTGACTCCACTCCTAACCCCTATCAGACACTGTTTTGTGTGTGTGGGTGTATGTGGCAGTCGCCATATGTGGAGGCGGCGCTTTTGTTTGTATTGCTGGACCAATGTCATATCGTTAAACAAGGAATCCTGCAGAGTTTTGCATCTGTTGTTGTTTATCTCTTATTCAGTGTGTGCCGTCTGAGCAGTTGTATAACAGTAAAAGTGTTGTGTTAGAAGTGGAAATGGCTGTTGGCTAAATTCTTTCGGTGCATCTCATTTATTATGTACAGAGACAAGAAGTGTTTTATGACTTTTGGCTTGCTAATGTGTTAATGTTGTAAATATTACAGAAGACTGTGAAGAGAGACCAGGTACTGTAAATTCTGCCTCTTCAGATTTTAGATACATTTTTTATTCATGTGCAAGCACCATTTGAAAAGTTCATTTATAAATATAGTGCAATCTATTTTCCTTGCCATTTTGTGGGACAACTTCGGAGGAAAACTAATGGATTTCTGTACTTTTTTTTTTCTTGATGTGCTGTAAATCTGGATTGTAACTTTCCATATGTTGCCACCCTTGAATTACTGCAAAGATGATGGAGATGTGCATATTAGGTGTCTCACCTTGTTGTTGTTGTTGGTATCCAGATACAGTACAGATAGAAACTTGAAGGCAAATATGTTTTTTACTTGACTGGCATTGTCAACCAAGACAGCTGTGATCTGACAACCCGGGCAACATTTCTTAATGGTAGTATATAGAGAACATTTCCCACTGTGCAGCTGTGCCAGTTTTAAACTTTTAACACATGACACCATTCAGACAGGATATAAGAATGATGCACTAACTGTAAAACAGTACGAATTAAAGCTTTAAAAGTAATTTAAACCTGGAGTGTCTCTTAGTTATTTAACAGGCCAGAAAATATTTTGTATGCTTAAAAATGTCTTTGATTTAGAGTAGTGCAAGTGGGTAACCTTAATTTGAACTGATAAATTATGCTATGCTGTATCATTTAAAGTACATGCAAGAGAGAGAGAAAGAGGGTGAGACATGATGAGAGGATGACCTTAAGCCTGTCTGTTCTCTTTGTAGAGCTGATTGAGTGGTTCACAACCCCTGTAAACTCTGACGACCTGCCATTAAAATGATAATTGTGTTTTCGATCAAGCTCTCAGGTCTCTGTAACACTCCTGGGTAGCACATAACTTGTACGATGTCTTGTAAAGTGACGGTTATCATACAGTGTCACAAGTTGATAGTCCTTTGTTCCAGCCCTTGCTTCTATGTGATCAGATAGATCATTGTGTCAGCTGCAATCAAGAAGTCACCATGTCCGGATCAAACACTTTATAACGTCTGAGTTTAGATTCCCTTTCTGCCTGTGGATCAAAGGTTCCAGGCTGAGACGCGATTATTCAGTAGGGAAAGGTGTAACTGAAGAATCTGAGGCCTTGAACCTAAGCCAAGAGAGGGATTTTCTATCTCTGATTGGAGTCACAGAGGACTTTATAGTGTTAAAATGCAATTTCTCGTGAAGTGAATATCTGCAGTGCCTTTTACTAGACGTCTACTTAACACTTCATCGTTTGCAAAATTACATCACTTGACGGGGAAGCCCAATTGCACCCGTGATTTGATGGCTGTGATCCTTTCATGATCCTTCCATCCTGTGATCATTTAAGCTGGACTCCCCCCTCTTTCACCTTTCCCACTTCTATGACACATTTTGAAATTATCCATTAGGTTTTTAACTGCTCGTATCTTCTCTCAATTCAGTACTCATTGCCTGTGCAGCAATAAAAATTCATTACACTCTTTCGCCTTAGGTGAGTGCTGGATATGTGCAGAGTTTCATTCTCACACTCCCGGGGGCTGCACAGCTAAAATGTAATTTCAGTTTGAATAGTTTTCCAGAGGCCTGTGAGGTCCTGCCTTATGCTGAAAGATGTGACTCTACTGTAACATGTGAGTCAGGCGGTGTTTCTCAATTATCTCGCACTTGTGTTGTGTTGTACCGCAGCGCTTTGTTTACCTGCCATGTTTGATAACCACGAGCTACATATTGCTGTGACACTGAGCCTGCTCAGATCGCTGAAGTCAGATATAAAAACATCACTTTCATAACTGGTGTTTGTCGTTAACTGGAACAGAGGATTTCTGCAGTACACGTGTCTACTCCTTACTGAATCAATTACAGTACATGCTGCCGCTGTCAGGTCTAGTTGTGAAGAAGACATCAGCAGGAGATTCTCAGGCAAACAGCAATGCAAGCATTCCTTATATAAGACATCGCTTCTTCATGCGATTACACTAGCAGGCTGCCATTTGCTAAAACAAAATCAACAAAAGGTTGCTTTTTATTTGACTTTCATGTGTAATTTGGCCTCCGGCTCTGCCCATTTCTAATTCAAACTGAAAGCTAATTGTGTGTTCTATAATGTAAATTGTTTGTCCAAGGACTATTTATCTCTGCTTTGGTTTTTTCTCTTCCCAAGTATCTCATAAAATAGTGAATTAGGAAAATTACATGTGTTGTTATTGCCTGTGCAGATGTACTGTGATGAGTTAACGTTAATGAAACACTCTAATGGATGTTTTTTTGCTCTAAGCTGTGAAGACTGGCAACACCTAGACCATTTAGTACCAAACCTAACATATTAACAATTGAACAAGCCTTTATGGATGTTTTCACAACATTCACTGCTTTTTTTGGTAACACCTTATAACGTTATATGAATCAGGTACCAACTTAAATGTAGGTACAGTGGAAGAAAACAAGACTATGGGAACAGGGGAGCAACAACTGGACATTTTAGAGGAAAGGAGAAATAAATTGTACTGGGTACCTATAGTATGGAGTACCATACCACACTGAAGTTGGGGAAAATGGTGTTAACAACACTGATATTCTGCAGAACCCATGAAGTAATATTCGTATTACATTTTTTACAGATATGATATGCTGCCAAAACTGTGGTGGTTTGAGAAAATCTCATATATCATATGGAGGGGTTATTGAAGGACATATAAAATATGAGTTATGTTCCCAAAATGACAAGTTTGGAGAGATTTTCTGAAAGCCCCTTACTGTATAAATAACTGTGAAATGTGTTGCACCATAATTACTTTAAGGGCTCCTCAGAATATCAGTTATTAACACCATTTTTCCCAGACCTCAGTTTCATTTCCCAGTACTTTACCCTGTTAGTACCCAGTACTTACAAAAACACTTTCTACTAAACTGCCCAGTTGTTACTCTGCTGTTCTTCATAGTCATGTTTTCTTCCACTGTATCTACCTTAAATACCAGTAGAAACCGGTAAGTATGTTATTGGTACTGATTCATACAACAAAATTACACTGTAAATCGCAGGCTCTATTATAAAATGTTCTCTCTTTTTTCATGCCTCTCAAACTTCCTCTGCAGTCTGAAGACTGAGTTGTACCTTTGAGCCAGTGGGTTGAACTTTCAGAGATAAAGAGCAGAGCAAAGGTGATTTATGGGTTTTCACTCCTGCGGCGCAAATTAGCAGGACTGGGGTTCAATTACGCACAGTGGTGGTTGTGAGCACCGTTATAATGAGGGTCAGCAGGGCAAATCTGGGACAGCAGGCAGAGGGACGCACAGATCTGTGGCACTGCAGTGTAGCTGAACATGAGAGCTGCCATAGAGGAAAAAGAGAGGTTGACGCAGTTGGTGTAGCATTGATTGACCATCCAGACTTCAACCCTAACCTGTTAAGTGTACTGTGAATTGGATTTCCCATAATACAGCTGTCAGTCAGCCCTATATGCTTCTTCTTGATGTTGTTTTTCATTTCTATGTGATTATCTTGTTCCCATGTGCCTAAGCTCTGTCTGGTTTGGGTTATTATTTGTTTGGTTAGTTAATTGCTCAGCCCAGTTTTAGCCCCCCATTTTCATTACTCTACTGATTTCCTATAAATTTGTTAATCGCAATGTGAGCTGTTATTAACTCCATTAAAGTCAAACAGTCCACCAGTGACCCCATGCCAAAAAAATTTCAATACCATTGTGCAGTAAACATTGAGTGTAAACCTGATGTGTTTTTATTGACTTGCTGGCCCTCTCATGATTTCTCACTCACTGTGCTGTGTCTCTCTACCAGTGTGCTGTTCCACTAATCAATAGCATTGCTAACTATGCGGGGAAACTAGCTCTAGCCAGCCTCTTACTTAGAAAAAGCCATTCATATCCACCTACCAACTCAAATAATTGGTCCAGATACAATGCACTGGTATATTTCTATACATTGCAGGTATCATTAGAGGTGAGTCGTGTGTGCAGCATGGAGGCAGTAGGGAGAAACATGAGACAGAGATAAAGAGGATGGTTATTAAAAGAAGCTCCGGTGCAGGAATGCAGTAGAGGATGACAGGTTTTGAGGAATGGATAAAGATTTAAAGCCGAGCGAAGGAGGGAAGAGAGTTTCTGTTGAATCCCAGATTCTGACTGAGCCACTGATCCTGCTCTCCTGTGGCATCTGCTTTGTCTGCTTGATCTCAGATGTGCTAATGGCATTAAGGCTGGATCTCCTGATTGCCAATCTAATTAGTGATGTTGATGTTTGTGTAGATAGATAGACAGCAGGGACAGATGGTGAATAAGAAAAAGTGTCTCGTTTATAGAAAATATTCTTCTAGTCTTAGTTGAAGTTTTTTTTCATGAAGGTCTAGTGACTGAAATGAGTACAAGTGATTAGACTGGATAAGGGAACCGGCATAAA
>NTHP01000142.1:617599-640595 GCA_003416845.1 Oplegnathus fasciatus | reverse complement strand
TTTTTGTTGTGGTATACCCACCACTGTTGTTAGCTTTTGTTTCAATAAATTGTTTGAGATGAAGAAATTACCATTTCATGCTTCTACTTAAATGCCCTACTTTCATGATATAATATCACTGTAGCATGAAATTTTTACATTTTCCATAAATTTCACCCGAAAGTCGAATATCCCTAACTTTTTGTGAGTAGTGTATATTATACGAGTCTGGACAGACATGGATGTAAACTGCAGCTTGACTGGTTGGCGGACGCATACAACCGTGAGGCGGTAATTCTAGTTTCATCAAGAGGCTTTTCTGTATTTACACCCTGGTTATGAAGCGCTCTCCAAAACAGCACCAATACGGTAATACGGATATGGAAATTCCTCTACTATTCTCTGTGTTTCTTTTCTGTGTCTGTTTCAGACAGTGAATTATTTTAGAAGTTTGGGTGTACAAAGTACATGGCATGACACCACAGACCTGAGGTTTGCATCCCATCTCATGCTTTGACTTTTTCTCCAATCAATTAAAGCCAAAATGTTTCCCAAAGTGCAACTAGAATGAAAATTCATTTTTACTAAGAAGTCAAATCTGGCTGCCTTGTATTTTTGAGATTTGAGTTGCGTTTAAAATTTTGTCAAAATTGTCATTACCCACAAGAAGAAATTGAAGTTTCATTCCTTTTTCTGCAGTGACCGCACCCCCTACATTGGTATTTCCCAGTGTTCTTGAAGTTGTGTGTGTGTGCACTCACTTGTCAGTTCTGTCCTCGTAATGAGGAAGAAGGTCTCTGTGGCCGCTGACCACGCCACAATGTCTGTTGGAGACATGTCATGGTGATCCCCTGGGAAACTGGAAGCTGCCTGCCAGGGTCAACTTTAATATCTCCCTCTTTGCCAGGTCAGAGGAGACTTGATGGACTCCATCAAGTGTTTTGGCCTTTGGCTATTTGTTGATGCCCTGCCTTCCAGCATTTCGCCCCAGTTCTTTAAAACCTGGTCATGTCACCCTTTGTGATACCCTTGAGATTAGGTTGTGACAGGATGACTTGAAGGCTTGTACTGTACTAGCAGTACACCTGAGGGGGTGGGGGGACCACTTGTTGGTCGTTCCTCCATCTTTCTTAATCTCTCTCTATAATCTCTCCTTCACAGTCATTTCTTTACAGAAGCTCTCTTCCACAGAGTCACAATTGGTTTTTTAATGATTTCTGTCGGTTTAAGCTCTTCCTCATCTATAGTGAGCAGTACCAAGGTCTGCTGAGTTGCCTTTTGTGTAAGCTTTTCTCATTTTGTTGGCCCTGCTAATGCGGGAGGTGAATTTTGTTTTCCATTGTTGTAGCCTTCTTGTTTCTTTCTAGTCAAGTTGTTCTGGTAACATCGTTTGTTCTCTAAGGCCTAGTCCACTCATACATGGGTATTGTTTTAAAACGGATATTTTCTCCCTCCATTTNAAAAAAAAAAAAAAAAAAAAAATTCTGTCCACACGACGTTTTACAAAATATCTCCGTCCACATGAGAACTCAAAAATGATTCCAAACGCTCAAACAAGCAGTAGTAACTTAAAAAGAGTAGCTAATTATTTATTTATTTATTTATTTATTTATTTATAGTTATTTGACAACTTGTAATTAGACCTAGCAGTGCTAACCAAACATAAACGAACTGGTAGTCCACCATTGTTGTTGTTGTTGTTGTTGTTGTTTCAGGCACATGCTCATTACACAAAGCAACAATGGGCATGCACGAATTGAGGTGATGACTTCATTGTTTTTCAAACGCTCCGTTTTACATGGTTTTACACGTCAACACTGAAAACGGAGTTTCTGAAAATCTTCATCCTTGAAGGAGTTTTCAAAAATGTCCGTTTTCAGTGACCTAAAACGCAGTTTGCTTGTGGACAAAAGGCCAAAACGTATAGAAAAAGCTACGTTTTAAAAAGTACCCATGTACGTGTGGACGAGGCCTGAGGCTTTCTCCATCTCCAGCTTGTTCACCTCTAGTTTGGCCATGAACAACTTTCTGCCCAATGTTTTGTGTAAAGTCTTGCTTTCATTTACCAGCTTCCTCTTTTCCTCCTCTCAGCTGAGCCCCCTTTAGGTAAAGGTTTTGTTCTGCTCCTTTAGGGCTGCATTCTCTGAGGCCAGCCACAGGTTGTCCTCTTCAGCTGGATCAAGAGTTCTTCAAAGTTTTTGCACATCTAAGGTGGGAGGCAGTTGTCCAGGATGGCTATAGAAGTTTGGCCTGTCCATTGAATTTCATTTTCTGCGTCTCTGCTGTGTTTGTGACACTTGTAATTGCTTTTAGTCACCTTCAACTTCAAGTGTTCTAGTTCATTTTTCTCGTCCAAGGATGTCATTCATGTTGAGTTGTTATTGTGCCTCACAGTACTGGCTAGAACACTGAGCACTGATCACAGCGCAATCTCCAGGATGTTGAATTGTATACTGGGAACTGGTAAGGGACAAACAGCTGTCTGATATAGCGGAAGTTTTCCTGGTGGGCCGGCAGTTTGGCCAATGTGATACAGTCACTTAAAACTTAAACTCACTTAAAACTTTAAATCTCTAATAAAGAGTTCCTTTTTACGTGTGCACTTGTCCTTGCCTATTTGTAGTAAGTGTAAAATCTTTTGAAACACTTTTTTGCAGTGAAGGGTTTGGCATCACATATTTGCAGGATGAGCTGACTGACATTTTATTTCTTGAATACTGGAGCTATTAAGTGTAGACTGAAGTCAGTTTACCTTGACAGAAATTCCATCTGTTCATTTGTGCTGCTGCCTTTTCATTAATTTTGCTTGCCCCTACATGCAGTACAGCACACACCTCTGCAATGTTTGGATTTCTATTAAGCAGCTCAGTCGATTAGAAGCTTAGGAGTGCCGTCCTTGACTTGCATTATACTGAACTTCACAGCCAACTTTTGTTTAGCAAAAAGTATACTGTATCCTCCAACACAACTTGTATTCATTTAAAGTTGTGCTCCTGTGGAGAAATATCCTACTTGTTCAGTCCAAACAGAAACTACAAGTTTCTTTCAATATTTCATTTTATTGCTGCTTTGCAAGTATAACAATGTATCTCACTTTTCAGTTTATTTGTTACTGAATCATTTTCTTGTGTCTGTGCTCATTTTTAGGACTATGCACAAAGTTACTGTTGACTTTCATCTTTTTTTAAAAAAAAGCAGTAGAATTTGAATGTGCTGCCTCATGGTGCACCTGCTCTGTCAGGTTAGGTGAGGACACCTGCGTTTCCTCCGTCACTGCTTGCCTCAGCGCTACTGCCACGCTTTTAGTGATTACTCGCACACACAGAGCAGACCTCCACGCTCTGCTCTACACTACCTGGTGTGTGTGTAGGGTGGAGGTAAGGGATGGAGGGCTCTGCGGTGGCTGTTTGTGATTGACCTGATTATGGAAAACAGCCCCTGGCATGGCTCCCAGAGGGTGCAGGGATTGTGGCATCTTCATGAAAAATATTCCTGTTGTGCCGGCTTCTGTCACAAGACGCCTGTGGATAAAGCCCAGCCGTGGCAAACTGCCAAGAGGGAGAGAGAGGGACATTTTAAAGAAGGAAAGAGAGGGATGGAGGTAGATTTATGATGAAGAGGAGATAGAATTATCCAGCATTCATGTCATGTCAGATTTATGGTAAATATTATTGATGTTAGCTTCCTGGTGGTAATTACAGTCAGGGTATGTGGGATGTTTTTAAGCAGGCTCTGATATTTCCCACTTTGTATCTCACACTGTAGAAGTGAATCAACAAAGGTGGCAAACAAAGGGAAAATTTCACTAAATCTGGCAATTTACGACAGTAAAAACCCAAAATGTATTTTTCAATTTTCACTAAAATACAATGTATTCAAATGACTGTAATTTATGAAAGAGTGGCGGTTTCAAAGTGCACTCAGTTGCAATTTGTTTATGATGGATGATCTCCAGATAGATGGTATTGTGGTGTGGTGAATCATTGACAGAGGGGTTTTGGATGGATGTGTGTACTGAAGAAGTAGCATCATGCACACCTGTAGATATAAATATGACTGTGGTGTGGTGACGGCATCTCAGAAACAATGCAGTGTCTCTGTCATTGCATTGTTTGGTTCTGACACTGAATCTGTAAATAGGATATAATCCAGTCTAATATACAGATTACTTGTAACCAAAACATTGAAATGCAATCATTTTCTATGTATCGTTATCAGTTCTGGGCCCACAACAGATGCAGCAAGCCAACACAGCCCCTAAACACTGAAGAATTCTCTTTTACCCATAATCCTTTCAATCTTACCATTGGAGAGGTAAAATGACAACCTTACCCTTCAGTGTGCAGAGGAAACAAAATAACGAGCTGCAGAGAGGGGCACTGAGCCAAAGGAAGGAAGGCCGCCAGGAAGTGCTGGAAAGCACCATTAATCTGCTCTGCCATCCCTTAGACAAGAGAAAGTGCTCCAAGGAGATGTACTGACCACACAAGTTTACACTCCCAACGTGTTACTTTTGAGTGAGAACAATGGGCTGCTGCAGTATTGGGTTGTTTTGGTTTTTATTGTAAATGGAGGTCATGGACAGGCTGACAGAGGTGGTGGTTCCCATTTTTTTTTAAAAGTGACCCAGGCTGCTTGCTGTAATTATGAGGGTATCGCACTGCTCAGTGGTTAAGACTATGCCAAGGTGCTGGGTGCTGATTCCATGTTGATCTGGGAACAGTGGACAGGCTCCTCATTTGTGCAAGGATACTGAAGCGGTCATGAGAGTTTACCAGTTTCTTTCTACATGTGCTTTTTTGGACTCGGAGAAGTTAAATAATCATGTCCATCTGCGGGCTGTTAGTCTGTCCAATCCTTGTTTACAGTATATTGTGTATCTTGTACAAGAACTGTGTCCACAAGTATGTTCACAGTGGGTGTTGGACTCCACCAAGGCCGTACCTTATCACTGATTGTATTTGTGATTTTCATTTATGGTATCTCAAGGCTCAGCTGAGGAGTGGAGATATTTTTAGTGGAGATGGATGCGAATTTCTCTTTTTGCTGATGATTTTTGTTCTGTATACTTCACTGAACTCCAGCACACAACACTGACTCACAACAGCCATAGCAGTTCATACCTTGATAAGTGTACCAAGATCAGTTTGAACAGCACTGACTGTCAGGATGTTGCTTTTATGGATGCTTGTGCTCTTATAGACAAAGTGAAATAGCCAAAAAAAGACGGCCACCTCAACATGGGTTTGATTGATCCCTCAAATTTTCTTCTTTGTATTAGTGCATGTAAGTCCTGGTTCTCTCAATGATGTGTGTGTGTAATATCTATCAGCTTAAGTATAACCTAGAAGATGCTGACAGTTAAAATGTTTTAGAACCCCAGTGTGCCATTTGAGCTTGAATCAGGTTGTGAGTTTGAACATGGACCTTCACACTTCACCTTGGGTTCAGTATGAGAGATGAAAAAGGTAGCAAGTGGACCTTGAGTTGAGATCATTTTGTCACACAGGTTGTCAGATGGCTGATGGGAAGACTCAAGATCCACTTCAAGACACGTCATGAGCACTATAGCGAATAGCGCCTGTTGAATTAGCTGGAATAATGAATACCACATAACAACTAGAGTATGAGTATACATTAATTACATAGTGGTAAATATGAAACATGATTTGACAATCATATTGCATCTCCAGTAGACATGCCAGCGCCTGTCACTGCCAATGTGGCTCAGTATGTATCCCAAGTGTGCACTGTAGAGTTCTTAATATGTGTGTGAGGTACAAACAAAATTGAGCGACTTTAGTTTTACACTTAAAACAATCCAAAATAATCTCTTCCCCATGAGAAGTAATTAGATACCTACTCATCTGGCAAACACTTCAAGGAAGCATTAAAGAAATAGTAGTGTGGTTTTGTGTTTGCATTCCTCTTGAGGAAGGACATTTTTTGCTTATATTTGGACTGATGCTTGTTGGGCGATACTCTGGAAGGGGAATTTCCCATGTCGGGAGGAAATCAATTATTCATTCAGTGGCATGGAGGGTTGAGCACCACCCTGACAGCTGCAGAAGTAGCTCTGAGATTAAGGACAAGTATGGATGGATGTGTGTCTCATGTATATTCTGTTTCACCATGTAAGCCAAACTCCTTTTGTCTTTCTGCCAAACAACCACTCGTGCTCCATTGGCAGCATTTAATGCACATCGAATACTGACAATTGCTCTGCTGTATTATGCCAATTACAATTGTTTGAATAATTACAAATCAGCAGTACAGCGGGCCAAAGCTTAAGTGGAGCATTCAGATATCACTCACAGCACCTATAACATGAGAATTGGATGGTTTTGTGAGATGTTGTTTGAATCCAAGCCAGCACTTTACAAATCTCCTTCCCCTCACTCTCCACTCTGAACTATCAAATGCTAAAAATCCTAAAAAATAAAAACATGTCTCAGCGTTTTTGCAGTGTGCACCATATGATCCAATAAAAGGATACTGATGATTTATGAAAATTACACTATGAAACTTTTGAGTATCACTGTTTTCCCATTTGTGCAGATAATCTCTTTGCCATTAAAAATGCATTTCTCTGAACAACATTTATCAGCAGATTGCCTGTGTCACCAATATTACATTTTTTCAGCAAAAACGGCTCTTATTCAGCATCAGTGGGACAGTTAAATTTCTCTCACGCCCACATGGAGTTTTTGTTTGTTTTCCTATTCTCTCGTCATGAATTTTTCATCAGCCACTCGTTGAGACATTTCATGTGTTTGCCTGATAAAGCACAGTAAGCAGTCTTTGGGTAGGGGATATTTTCTACTGTCCCACTGCTACAGTAGCTTTTGAATACAGGAAGCAGGGTAACTCTTACCTCATGCTTTGTCAGAATTGGCCTGTCGGTGGTCAGAGCAGTTTAAATAAATTGGACAAAAACTACAAAACTAATCAAAATCGATGCAGCAGAGGCAGACATTTCGTCTTTTTTATTCCACACATTCTTCCTCCTTGTCAAATCCTGGCGCCTACATTACCCACAACACAAAGCGACTGCCAGCTGTTCGGTCAGAGATTGAGGTGTGTCATGCCAGTAGTGGCTAATGTAGCCTCGAGCTGCTGGCCTCAAGCGGCTCCCCCAGATTTTTTTCATTTTGAATCTTGTAGTCGTTGCCCCAACCAACACTGACTCAAGTGACATCACTTGAGGTAATTTATTCTCAGAGATGCCTCTGGAGCTACTAAAGGCTTTATACAACTTTTTGCACATAAGCAAGAGTATTTCCCAAAACCTTTAAGCAGACTTTGATGTGCTTGCCGCATGGCTCTCTAGATCGAGGCTGAAATGTCTCTATCTCTGTATACAAGTATTGTATGTATTGACATGAAATGTTGTACAGACATTCATGGTTCTCAGAGGATGAATCCTTTGTTAATCCCCTCACTTTTCCTCTAGTGCCACTATGAGGTTGACAGTTTTAGTGAAATATTTCGGTAACTATTGGATGGGTTGCAGTGAAATGTGGTACACACATTCATGGTCTTCAGAGGAGGAATTGGAATAACTTTGATCCCTGACCTCTCATCTAATGCCATCATCAGATCAATTTCTTAATCCAATACTTTGGACAAATATTTTATGACAAAAATACTGAACTTGTTAAGTTCATTTCTCTGTTCAATGTGAACAAGGGTGGTTGTTGATGTGTGACAGTGGAAACAAAATGTATGAAAAAAGTTGGATGTCTACCTGTGTTTTAAGCAGCAATTACCCAGAACAGGCAAATCCAGCTCCAAATCATGAAATTGGATGCTGGTACTTAATGATGATTTGACATGCAGCAAATACATGGTCTCCCGAATGAGGTAAAGGCTTGTTATTCACATTGTCACCTCATTAAAATAGCTCAGTTCTGTGTGCATTGCCTCCATGTCATTTCAAGGACATTAACGTAACTTTGGAAGAACTTCAAAAAAACAGTCAGATGTGATGAATTTTAGTCATGTGCTATGCAGATAAAGAGTGAAATAAGAGAAGCCCTATGTGGTAGACAAAAGTCACTTCATATCTGACCTTTCCTCTAAGCTAATTTGGATCGAAGTGCATGCAGGCACAAACCAATTATGACTGAGGAAAGCTAGGGAGGGGTCTGGCTATTATCTGGCTGCGCCAAAAATATACCTGACAAGATCTGGGGCATGATTTAGGTCAAGAGAAGAAAGACCTGATTCGGGCAAATGTGCTCTGTAGGTCAACAAGGCCGGGTGGATGTGGTGGAGAAAGTCAACTCCTACGTCTCCATTGGCCACTCAGGAAGAGATCATGCTGTGTAGGTATGCGCCTGTCTGCACATGTCTGTGTGGATATGTAGGTCCTATGTGACTTTTGGTTCTCAACTGAAAGAATTTGTACTGAAATCCAAACCCAGATGTGGCACACAAGCTGTCTGTAATGGCTGTGGGATGGGAATAAGCTGAAGTTTGTCGGTGTCTGGGGAAAATCCTATTGATGGAAAGTCGTCCCCCTACCTCAGAGATAGAGAATGGAAACCAATTTGTGGGACACATGACCCGACTGTGGTGGGACCGAATGACCTCGCTAACAAGAAACCTTCAGACCCTGCAACCCCTAATGCGAGCGATGTCAGCTATGTTTCATTTGCAGAGAAACTGCATAGACTGAGATGTATGACCTCAACGCCACCCTTTTGTTGTCAGAAATGTGTGTGCTTACAGTCTGTGTATATGTATTGGGTTTTCTGTACTGCTTTACTGAAGTGATTTATGTTTAGTTCAGATGCTGGTGTCTACCATGTGCTCCTCTATGTTCTCTTGAACTTTACCACCTGGTGATTGATTCTTCACTAAAGAAAGATTGCATTTTTGAAAGGTGGAGGCAAATTCACTTTCTTCTGGACTTCTCTGGACACAGGATGAAAAGTTCAAATTCTGCATGCATTCATGATGAACATTAGTGAGCTTTTGAAAGTAGTGGATGCTTATTTAGTTATGGCAATGTCCCATTTGAAATTTACTGGCTTACATGGTACACTATGGGGTTTATTTATTTGCCATTATTTAAATAGGATTAAGTATGATTTCACCACAATTATGTAGCCTGTTGTGTAGGATATGGTGAGGACCTTGTAAGAATGAACCGTAAAGTGCTGTTTTTCTCCCAAATGCCAAAGCTAGACTCATGTACAGTATGGCCCTGAATCATGTCATACTGAATTTCGTGAAAAGCAGTCATAAGAAACAAGTCTGAATTTCTAAGAATTTACTGTTTTGTGGTCCCTTGCCCATTTGAGACAGGCTTTGTGGGAATTAGAAGAAAAATCAATGGGTAAAGCCATTTAAGTCATAGGTCACGTCCAGTCTTTAATCCATTGGCTAAAAAGCTTAGAGTTACTGTTCAGTATAGATGTTTTATAGTAACCAAGTGATATGTATACTGATGCAACCAAGAGAGGTGCAACCTGGTCAACAAAACAAGCCACAGTAGAGAAAATCATTTTTTCACATTATTTTTACTGTCTGTTGGCCTCAGGGAAGATTTTTAATGGGTTTATGAGATTTATTTTGGCCTTTCTGGTGCCTCTTGACTGTTGATTTGAAGATGTGACTGTACTGTTGGCACTCGGCATAGTCTCACCAGAAAAATGTACTACTGTATGTATTATGTTGATTGGACAGTACATCCGGCTATATTGGCCAGCTTTCTGTTACGCCATTCCCACTTTTATGAATTTACTTAGACAACATTTACAAAGTTGATCTTAAACCTGTAATAACTGATTCTTTGGCCACTTGGGGGCAGCGCAGACAAGTTGTGAACACAACACAGACATCTTATCACCTTTTAGGTTAGGACTTAGGTACCTATTTACACATCCAGCAGAAATGGAGCATCATCATCATTCATTTCCACTCGCGTCTGTCCACCTAGCGAATGTAAGACCAGTATTCCCCCTCTTTTAGCTCTGTTTTTGGTCTCCACCAATTGCTGAGGGAAATATCTAGCTCTTTAGCTGCTAAATGCTCCACCAGCTAGTCGCTAAACTTTTCTGTTTAACATTTGGTGCCGAGCAGGTAGCGTACCGTGGGTTTTTAGGGCTTTTTTGCTGAAAATAGTTACTTTCTGCTGCTGAAAACGACATTGATGAGAGCGGTGAGAACCAAAACAGTAAAGTTGCGGGTTGTAAAACACAACAATGAGCTAAAAAATGCTAAAACACTCTGCAGACCTGAGTGAAATAGCAGAGGTGGGTGATGATTTTCTGTAGGTTCATCATTACGAGTGACCCTTTTCACATGCAGGTAGTCATGTGATCCATTGTTAATATAAAAATATTGACTATAGCAGGCAAATTTAATGATCCAGTTGGCAAACTTACCATGCACACTCAGGAGAACAGGTTGAACAGGAGTTGATGACTTGTAAATTTAGATCTTTTAATTGTAGCGCCCCCGTGTGTCCGATTTAGACCGTAATTAATTAAAGAAATATGTTTACACCTGTATATGATTCAAGTATCACAATTTATTACAAAAACTAGAACTTTTTTTCATCTGTCGGTGTTGCCATGCTTTAAGCATATAACAATACAGTATAAAATCTCAACCCAAAAGTAGGATAGTAAAAGCAAAGATCATAGATGCTGACGCAGCATTTACAGAAGTTAAGACATGCTGTTACTGTACAGAGAACATTCCCACTGAAGTACAAACATCTGCAAAATGCGTCATTATCATCAATGAATTGCATTTTACAATAAACAATCTGATCCAACCTCATCCAGAGTGTTACAAGAAACACCTCTTTTGAAATAAATTTACAGGAAAATAAACACAAACACTCTGCAAATCATAATGAATGTGCTGAGATTTTTTTTCAACAGCCCAAGGCACTCAGGCTCGAATGTTGGCAATAAATACGTCATTCTTTACACAAAATCACGTCAAGCAGGTGGGTGGTAGAGAAAGAATAGTGAGAGAGAGAAACAAAGTCGTCTATTTCATAACCTTCTTGAAGAACACGTTCCTTTTAAAGAAGTCCACCTTGTCCTTTTTCACAGTGAAAATCCCTGGCAGTCGAGACAGAAAAGACGTTTGAAGAAGTCAGTGACATCTGTTCGCTAAAAACTACATGACCTCCTACTGTACTTTTGATGCTGGCCTGTCATTTTGGTCTCCGAGAGTCATCCTCTGCTCTCTGGAGCGACATCAGTTGCTTCTTCAAATGAAACCACAAGAAGGCCTGATGTGCTATTCGAGCACCACGGGATGTCCGTTTCCAGTGACCTGTCCCCCACATGAGAATCTGGTAAAAAATCTATCAAGTGTCCACAAATGATGTATTCAAATATCTATAACAAATCCAGATGCTATTCACTGAAATAATCGCCTCCTGATCTTTCAACTTAGTTTACCGATGCTGTGACAACAGAGTGGCTTTAACAAATGCATTGATCTTCTCCTCCCCGCAGTTCAGTTGAGCTGGCGACAGGCTTCGAATGTCCACTTCGAGGCACCTCCGTAAATATCAAGGCTCGTCTCCATCCATGCAAAAACGTTGCCCACTTGCGCTTTGCTGCTGCAAGTGGCCAGATTGTATATCTCTCCGACAGATAGTTTACGATCCCAGATGTGAAAATTTGCCAGGTCTCCGACAAAAGCTTGCGTGGCGTCGAATCCTCCTCCGAGCGTGTCCTGTGGTGAAGACAAATGGATTTAATTAAGGATGATATGATTTTTTTTCTCCTCAGGCTGCTTCATGGAAGGAACAAAATTGCCTCTATGGATTATCTAGATTTTTTTTTTGACTGATTAAATTGGATGAAGGACATGCTTCCTCAATCCACTGGGATTCTTGATGAGTTCCAGTTAAAGATCTAATCACCTTATTAAACCTATTATATGAATTACAGCGTGGTTGAGTTAGAAAATTGAAATCTTGATTGTTTTTAATGTCCCAGTGAAATGGCAAAATTACTTTTCCACCTTGTTAACGTCTCGTGTCATGACATTAACAAAGTGATATCTTATTTTATAATGATCCCTCTGCATTATGCCCTGCTCCGACACCCTGTTACAGTCAATAAAGTAGTAAAGTTGCTCTCCAAATGGACAGAACAGAATGTGTTGCCTTCATGGAACTGGGAAGACGTGTGTTGTGTTTACCTGCTCCTGACCCAGGATCAGCAGGCCCTGTGGTTTGATGGGATGATATGGAGCCAGATTCTCTCCACTCCCCCTCTTGACACCATCTTGGAAAGCTTCCCAAACACCATCACGAGTGGTCCAGGTTACGCAGATATGATGCCACTTTCCGTCGTTGATGAGGAAAGGCAGCTTTGCAACCTGGAAGAAGATGGAAGATGTGAATGTTTGCTGCAGTGAACCAAAATAAGTTGCGCATGACAGCATTTCCTCTGTGTTTCAGACATACCTTGTCATTTATCAGTATCTCCATCGGGTTGTTTCCCCACTCTATGAGGACCAGCTCGTTGGCTTGACCCGGAACTGCGTAGGAGAAAGGTGTGCCCACTCCCGGGGACGCGTTGGATTTGAGCCACATGCACACGGTGAGGGCGTACATCTCTGGCAAACTCTTCTTCACTTTTGCGTACATGTAGTTGGTTCTCAGTGGGAACGTGAGCTGGAATTTATCCAGAGGCCTGTTCTCTCTTTGACCTGTGTGGAAGAAATAGAAAAATAGTTGGGCTTCAGACACTTTGGAGAATGCAGCATCAAGTGTGTTTTCTTGTTGTTACACACACATGTATCATTCCCAACGCACACATCCTGGGGATTTACATAGGAATTATACGTTACACAACAAATCCACAATCGTGACGCTCCAGATTTGCTTTAATCTCGCTTGATAAATCTATCACAGGAGTATTGACGTTTCCTCCTCCCACCGCACCTCTCTATTTCACTGCCCATACAAGTTTTTTGTTGGTTTTTTTTGGCTCTACGGCATCAGAGGTGTCCCAAACCGAGAGTGCACCATGGTTTTTAAGTTCTCAGATGGCTCACAGAGCAAATGGAGGGGTGGGTCGTTCACTGCGTGTTTTGAAGCGGTTTAATTTGCATGAATTAGAGCAGGAAACCGCCGAATCTACCGGGCCGCTGCAGCTTTGTGCGGATGAGTAAAACATTAAATCGGCTGCTGAGGTCATAAAAGCGCATAATGCCAAACTGGATATGCAGAGAAGAGATTTTTTTTTTCATTTTCTGCCCTCAATGCGAACTGATATCTCCTCTTGATTGCTGATAGTAATCGTTCCTCAATCCTTCCACCCATCCCTCCCTACACTTCCACCCACCAAACCCTCCCAAATCTCCTCCCAACTACCTTTCTCCAGGTCGGTGATCCTCTGGTGTAGAGATGTGAGGGTGGACTCCACTCTCCCGCGCTGCTCCGTCTCATTCCGGAGCCCGGGCTTCCCCTCCTCGATGCTGTTCACTCGGGACAACACCTGCTTCTCCAGGTCGTCGATTTTACTTTGGAGCAGGTCTTTGAGGCTGTTCGCCTGCACCGAGTTGTTACTTCTGCTGAACTGCTGTTAGAGGGAAAAGAAGCATTTAGCTCAACGTAAAGGAGGATTTGGAGTGTGTATAATTACAGGCTTATTACAGTATAGCTGGGAAAAACAACTTCATTTATATCTGGCAAGGTTTGTTTTTCTCTCGTGTGCTTACATATTTGAATATGATGGCAATAATAATAGCAATAATAATAATAATAATAACAACAATAAAATTATTATTGTTATTAAATGAGTCAAAAAAGTGGTTGTAATTTGGTCGACGGAGCTTTGCGCAGAGTCACCCAAAGTGTTGAACATGTCCTCAGAAGCAGCAGCCTACCTCCAGGTTTTCTAATCTCTGCTTCAGGGACTGTAAAGTCTGTGATAGTTGCGTCAAAGTGTCAGCGGGGCCCCTCGATACGTCCCCCATTGTGTTTTTGGTCCCGGCTTCTTTCCTCCTGCCCCCGGGCCGCGCGTCCCCGGGCTCTGCGCCGCTCTGGCTCTCACACCGAGCCAACTTTGAGGTCAGTTCTCTGATAGTCTCTTTTTGGTTCATGATGGTCTCTTTCTGCTGCAAAACCGTCTCCCGCAGCTGCATAACGGTGGTCTTCAAGTCCTCTCCCGGCACGCTGTTCTGCAAGGTGGCTGCGCATATGTCCATATCCTTGGGTACGGACGTGCAGATGAACTGCGTCTGTCCGCCGAAGTCTTGACATGAACTTTCCAAAAGCAGGCATGAAAATAGAAAAAGTCTCCAGCAGATCCCGTTCTTCGTGCCCTGCATGTCGGCGTCTGTGCTGTGATTTTTAGTTTGGGTTGATGAGCCGCAGCGACTTCGCGCTTGTGTCCCCCTTGTTGTTGTAATCCGTCTGTGGAAGTGCAGCCGTTTTTATACAGCGAGCCTGGTTCTGCGCAGAGCAGGTTCACTGCATCACGACCGGAGGGGAGGGAATCGCGCTGTCCCTGTTTAATCGGCTCCAGAAGCAGCGTCACATTCAGGAGATGAAACCCATTTTGCTTTCAGGCTCCCACACGTTAAATCTTTCATCACTTCGACTATTTGTCATTTCTTGCTGTGTATTATTCATCTGGAAAACGCGCTTCTGTAGGAGGTGAAGAGGGGTTGCTTTAGTGGCGGGGTGCCAAAAGAGCCAGCTGTGTTTGTTTTGTTTTGCGCACACGGAAAACTCGCGCACACACACACGCTGTGGGTGGATGCAGATCAGAAGTTGCAGCAATTTGTGGTCGGCGGAGTCCCCGCAGATTCAGCACCAAGGAGAGCTCCGACCACATCACATTACCACAGAGCGCAGAGGAGCGGCTCGGCTGTAGATGCTGCTTAGTTTTCAGTTGTTGGTGCCTCTCTTGTTCAGTTCAACCGCGACTAGTGTGCACTTTCACTTTTATTGAACATGAAGACTCAACTTTATGCTTTTCTTTCAGTGTCTTTTTCTCTCTAATGTTCTCACTTTTTGTGATCAGACATGTTTTACCTGATGATGAACTGTAAATTCAATTTGAAAAGGCACAGATGATTTTTCAGGCTAGCACACACACATACACTCACACACATCTTATTCCCAAAGATCCTCTCTTGCAGTGGCGATCTGCTCCCCACATCACTGCCATAATCATCTCAATAATTCAGTTTCTAAAATGATAATCTGTCCCCAAGCAATTTACCCCATCTATTATTCAGGAAGGACAATTTTATTATTTTTCGCTGCCCACTCGGCTCTTATTTATTCAGTCAATGTTGAAAATAAAATGAAAACATTGTGAATAAGTGATGAAAACATATCGGCTCTCAGATTAAAATTGATTTCTTTTGAAAGATGAACATGGGGAGAAGCACGCAGCATGAGAGACAAAAATCTGCATGTGACAAAATGATATTAGATGGGGGAGGTTAGATAGGTCACAGCATAATTACTATAATCTATACCAGGTCTGTAAAGCTAAATGGTTTCTAGCTGCAGGTGCCTTTTTACAGGCTAGATATTAACACTGAATGACTTCATTTCAACGCTGCAAAACCCACCAAGAGCATAATAAGAGCTGGTGCAATATACTGTATTACTGAACCAATTTTATTAGTGGGTGGGAATGATTAAGCAACTAAATGGTGCTTTTGGGAGATTTAAACGCAATTGTGCTCTCAAACATTTCCTGTTACTTATTTCCATGACATCATCCATCTGAAAGTTGTTAGTCATTGGGTGATGCATTAATCTTAAAGTACATTAGGCAAAGTAAAGAGTGTTGTAATATGTGACATAACTTGAGTGTTATCAGCATTATTTGTTGTCTCTTGAACGTCTCCTGTGGATTACGGTCCCTTTTTAATGATGCAACAACATTTAAGAGGAATGAAAAGGGAGAGAGGTTTAGTGACTACTCTCTGTCCATAATCCAAAGTTGATGGACTGTTTTTGATATTATGAAAAACCAAAATGAAGCTTACAGGTGTGAGGGAAAGTAATTTCTGTTGAGCGCTTCTAGTGTGGCATGAAATTCATAAGAAAAAGTGGATTTAAGGTGATGTAACTGTCTGGATTTGTGTAACCGCGTGCTTATCTCGAGGTTTTCAGGATAGGGATGATTTAAGTATTACGGGTCAAAGGTCAACACCAAGAAGCCGTATGCTTCGTCCAAGCAGAACCAACTGAACCTTTTCTTTTTTTTGTGGAAAATCCAACAGAAGCATTCACACAAAAACCAAACAGTGAATGTGGAAAGCACACAGTCAGAGTACTGCTCTCAGCTGCCTTGCCTTTGGGTAAAATATAAACAGACAAAAAAATGAAACTTTATTAGATGTTATGCAACATGAAGCTGTGCACTCTGACCCTGTTAGAGCACCATCACTTGCAGAACAAGAAATGTGAGTAAACAACTTTTCCTCTCCACCGTATCAGCCATCTGGTAAATTTGTGCTTGTTATATAATTACACATAATAGTCCACAGTGCTTTCACATTCTTTATATATATATATACATATATATATATATATATATATATATAACCCTACAAAATTGTAACAGTTGCTCAAACGTTGTAATTATTAATGGACAGAATAGACAAACAACCGAAGAGTAGTTTCAATATTTGACATTTTTGTTTGGCTTGAGTTCATCCTACTGTATGTATTGTATAATCAGGCAGAAAAGACTAGACGTCTTCAACCCTGTGGGACCACAGTAGCATTGCAAAATGTCCAAAGTCTAGCTCTCATTATGAATTCATTATTCAGTGCTTCCCACACAAACAAGTCTCAGAGCCATATGCTTAAAGAAGAAAAACCTTCACTCCTCTGCGCTCCTCGGAAACATACTGTACCTCTTCCCATCACCTCTGCTACTCCCTGTACTCCTCCCCTTCCTCTCTTCTCCTCCTACAGGCACACAAACCCCTGCTCAAGTAGGCCCTTAAAGCGCACGGTTGTTTTGTAGCCTTTCCTCTCAAATTAACATTTTCCTCTGGATGCCACAAGTTCGCCCTGTAAGCATATTGAGTTACGCTGTGATTTTTAAAAAAAACAAAACATTGTAACAGCTGTTGAATTTATAATGTTGTTAGCCATGGTGTGCATGAAATAATAATAGGGTTTGGATGGAATGATTATTTGTTGTTCAAGTCATTGTGCTAGACATGACAGCACAACAATCTGTGACACCGGAGATACTAATCTCATACAAACAGCTGCCAGTAGCCCTTATCACAACCCGACACCGCCTCGGTTCTGTCAGAGCTGCCGGGCCGCCGTCCACCTGTTGTGGCGAACAGTATCTCCTTAATAATGCATCCAAATGCATTCTCCAGCACTAGAGATCAATAGTTGTAATTTCACATGTTGGCATCCTGCCTTGACTTGCTTTTTCTCCCGGACTTCTTTCCCATCTCCTGCTATAGTGCAGAGCCCATTAGGGGGGAAAACATCCAGTGCTTTTTAATTTATGTTTTAAATTATTTTATATTTTAACACCGCAGAGTATTTTGGATGTCTGTTGACATTAGCACTTGGTGTAGAACCAAATGTGTCCACAGCACTTCACACATCAGAAACTGTCAAGTACTGAAGTTGGCATGAATGTTTGGTCAGAATCTTAGAAGAAGAAATCAGTCCCTTGTTCACTCATTCACTACTCCCTACATAATAAACACTCAGTAGTTTACACTGTAGTGAGCAGTAAATTGAGATTTCACTTACTGTATGAATCATTGTCATTTTGTGTCATCACTGACAGGAGTAATGTCGCACAAATTTTCATTTTTGTATCCATGAAATGTAACGCAACATTTTTCGTTCCATTGTGTGACTTTTTGAGGGCACCATGTGGTGCATAAAATCAAAAAGGAATCGACACTCATAAAACAGCAGACAGTATATATAGTTCACTATATTGTAAATATGATTTCAGACACATTATTCTGTAATTAAGTAAATAAGTAAGATATTTTTCATATTTAAATTAGATCTTTTCTAATTTTAGACTGTATTTTGTTCAGGTATAGTTCCTGTATTGTTGCTGTTTGTCAAGAAAAAATTAGACACTGATGCATTTGACAAGTTAAGTAAAGTCATAATCTCGAAGTTTCATTTTGTTGTCTTTCACAGCACCTATGGCAATAATTGGTAATTGCAGGTGTGTTTTTGGACCGCATGTAAGTTTCACTTTCACTTTCATCGTCTGTAGTCATCGGTCTTTTCTTTGTTTTTTCAGCCATAATAACCGTTTACCCACAATGCCAGCAGACACCGGAAACAACAGTACGCCGCTTCACACACAGGTGAGTTGAAGAGCGAGTCTTTTGCCTTGTCAAAAGCCTAACTCTGTGCCGCTCGCGATTTGTCCAGGAAAGTCCCTCCCGACACCCAGGTCGTAATACTGCAAATGCAAGGGCTTTCATCAGTGGGCCATAGGCTCAGTCATCATTGTGTTGCATCATTCGGCGATAGATAGTGACCTAACAGACATTTATTTAAATGAAAATCTTGGAGATTATATCTTTAACTCATTTAGTTAAATATTAGAGGAGTTTTGTAGCAAAAAAAACATTTCAATATCCATCAATGTGAGGTATTGGGAAAAGTATCATTTTTCAGTACCGTAATTCAGGTATCATTTTGGCACCGGTATGGAAATTTTGTATGGAAATACCCCGCTCCAGTTGACGTTTATTTTTTTCACAAGAAAACCATAATGGTAAAGGCCACAATGGCAGCCACAGTTATTGAGCTAATCTCAACGATCAGATTTTTTATGACAGCGGCTTTGTTTGACTGTACTTCCTCTCTCTTAGACGATCCCAGTATATTTTTGTCTGTTCTTCACATCAATTTCACATCTTGCCTCATTAGTTTATTCAAATAATTGAATACAGTGGAAAAACAGGGTATATACTTTATGTTCAAGTAGAAAATACAAATAGCAGGATAGTTGTGTGTTTTGACTTCCCAAAAACTAAAAAGTTGCAGTTTGTCGTCACTCGTGGCTCTGACGAGTCCAAGTGACATTAAGCAGTGAGCCCCAGCTGATTCAATCACAGTAATTAGAGAATTTGCTCCACACCTATGATGTAAAATATTTACAGTATGCCTGAGGAAGCTAAAGGTCACCAACAAACTATGTTTTCCCTCTCTGTGTGACCGCTGTGTGGAACTGTCTCTGATAAATGCTGGAAGGTATTTCATCATTTCTATGAACAAAAGCCTAATTAAGCCACCTCTTTGTGTAGCGGGCCACAGCCATGCTCGCCATACCAGAGGAGGAAAACTGCTGCCATTTTGGGGTCACTGGAACTTTAGTGTGCAGTGGCTGGTTAGAGCGAGGAAAATGTCATGCAGTTGCCAGCATGGTGTAAAAAAAATAGCCCAGAGAGGCTAATTAAGACAAAGACATTCTTACTTATAACTTCCCATCACTTCCCTCTTTTTTTGAGTTATTTCCCTCATGGTCTGCAGATGGAGTTTTTCATACTGCATGATTGCTGTCTTCATGTTTTATTAAAGGTTGTGATTTAATTATTTTTCCTTCTGCATGAGCTGAGCGCCCATGTGAAATTGATACAATGCATCATCTGACATTGGGATCATTTTCTGTGCTGATGTGACAGTGTTCCCCTCCTGCTGAGGATGATGAGGAAATATATAACGCTGTGCACATGGAAGTGTTTTTTTTAGTATGTGATGCTTGGATACAGAATCTCTAAATTTACTGTTGTGCATGGGCAGTGGGATTCTTTTACAGCTCACTCATTCATCATTTAATTCTTCTGATCTAATCTGCTGTCAGGCGAAGCACTCGCACACTGTTTTCATGGAGAGCTTTATGATATACTATTTGTGTGTGTGAATGAGCAAACTGGCTTCTTTTAGTGCTCTCATGCCACCACTGATTACCTTTGCTCTCTTGTGCATGTTTATAGGTGATGAGTTTTTATGACTTTAATACTTTTCTGTCTTTGTTTACGCTGGCCGTGTGTTTGCTTCTCTGTGAACTTCCCCTCAGTGGTTTTTACTCTTCTGCCTCAACCACAGCTGATCATTTATGGGAACTTTTGTATTTGCTTTTTAAAATGTTAGTTTATAAAACCGTCTAACCTGTAATTAGGAGCGGATATATGCTCACCCTTCTTCTCATGACATCTTATTGGCCTCATAGAAGGGAGAGAAATACAGGGATAGACAAAATAACATTAACACTGAATTTCATTAAAGGAGCACTCCACCAATTTTACACATTCATCGTCAGAGGGAGTGCTACTTAACCCGTGAAAACAGCTCTGTTATGACCTTTTATCAAGTCTGAAACAATAACCCTGATGATGTCATAGTGATGTCATCAGGGTTATCTCAGCTTGGCCTTGGAGACTTCAGATTTATAACAGAAAGCCTGCGTTAACTGAGGGCGTAGGGATCCAAAGATGTGGCCGTTTTACCACGCAAGGAGGGTCTAATGAAAAGACGCTAGTGAGTTGCATTATGGGAAATGTAGGATCCAGTGTTTTTGGAGCTTAGCCCATACTAGAAACCAAGAGTCAAGATATCTCGACCTCTGCTGCTTGTTGTGGCAACTGAAAAGGCAGTGCCTGTCTAGTGCAGATGAGAGTTGGTACCAGATGACACACTATTCAACTATCCAGAAGATCTTTTATTGCCTGCAAGCAAGAGCCATCATCAGCAATACACCGATATGACTGAAGAAAAACAGTTTCTCCTCAATTCTTATAGTCCTTTGCGATAATGCACACATCGACTGTTACAAAACAACAAGATGCACATGATCTCTCTCAAGATGTTATTTGACCTGTCTTCACTTGGTCATAACTGTTTCTTGTCTTAACACACGTTGTTCTTCTCTTACACACTATACATCACAACATCACATACATCCGTCACATGCTCCTACTCACTATGTTCCTACACACACATTCCTTTGTTGTGCAGATATATGGTTATAACACATACACAGAAAGAGGCTTCAGCCCCCCATCAGGCCGAACTCCTTTACAGTGAGTTCACTTATATTCAGTTTCACAACAACTAAACATGGTAAATATTATGTGGGATACATAAGACACATCTATTCAAAAAGCATAATCAGGTGAGCAAAAGCATAATCATATTTAGCGAAAACATAGTCATGTAAGAAAAGCATGATCATAAGGGAAAAACACATGATTATCACAGCTTTTGCCCCAACATGCTTCAATTTTGTCCATTCTTGTTTCAATCTGTCTCTCGCAATTCACCCAACTTTATAGAAGTGAAATATTAAATTAACCCTTTAACCTGAACACTTAACAGGCACTTTGTAAACAATGCTACAAAGAATGGACAGGTTACATGCCTTTACTGTACATGTTTATAATATCCCTGTTGGACAGTTTGTACTTGGCACTGCTGCGGCTCTTGGCAGATGCATTTCAGCATGCTGTGTCAGACATACGTTGTTATTATGTTGCAATGGTGCAGAGGATGTGGTCTCATGTTGTCAGATCTCCTTCAGCACTGACCAGTGATGTTAGTTGGCTTTCGACCAGTGTCACCCACCTTTTGTCTCTCCATTTGTAATTGTTATGAGATTACTTCAGCTCTGAGTTCTTTTCCATAAAGACGTTTTCATTATTTTGACACCCACTATAGATGTATACGTTACTATAAGCCAGTAGAAGATGATGTACAGATTGTTGTTTTCCATGAGTAACTCGGAGAACTTGGTTTCTGCAGCACATTGATTTCTCTTTGTCTTCTCATTGCCACTGCTATTGTGTTTGACTGTTTGGGATGAATGCAGGTGGTACAGTAGTCTTTCAGTACCTGAAGGTATGTTACATTATGAATTAGGCATCAGAAATTCTCAGTATCACATCACAAACGGCCTTGTGGATTTGATTTCAATCTCAGCTCCGATCCCTTCAGCTGTATTGAAGGCTGGCTGCAGGTTCTACTAACACAGTGTTGCTCACATTTATTGTTTTATATCAAACAGCTCTTGCAGCTTCGAGTAACAGACTGTGTGACGAGTTTTACAGCAATTTGACAAATGAGGCTTGCTAAACCATAACTGTGAATTACTATTAAACACACCCTAAATCCAAGTGAACGCTGCCTTTCAAAACTGCCACACTGCATGCATGATTTATAGGTTTTTCCTTTAGATCCTGATAATCCACAATTGGTTATCTGTTTTGCATACAAAGTAACAGATGTAAGTGAAGTTTCAGCATAATGTACAAATTGTATGTAAATGTAATAGAATACCATGAATACTGTAACTTACCCCTGCATCGCCGGCTTCAGTCAGTGTTTACTTAAATTCTTGATATTGTTTTGTGAGAGCAGCATTATTCAGCATCCTTATGTGTTACCACAGTATACGATATAGTGGATGTTTATATGTTTGTGGCATGTGTCCATGGCACTGAGCAGCTAGCCAGGCATGAGCAGTGTGTAGGTGGGAGCCTCATGCTTGTGTAACACTCAGCTGTCAAAGAAGCTGTGGAAGCATGAAGTGCTGTCAAGAGATGCAGTCTAATGAAGGGATGTACTCTTGCTGAGCAACACAAAAGGAAAGTGACTGACTTGCTCAAGGCCTCTGTCTGGCACCTTCTCTCTGCAGGAGAGACTGAAGACATCATGCTGGATCATGCCTAGCAAGAGAGAGAGAAAAAAGTAAAGGTTGCTGAAGAAAAAGTTATGCCTTGCTAACTTATTAAGATTCAAACCCACCCACACTGTGGTAGTAGAGGGAAGATTCCTGCCTGTTTTACTGATCAACAGCAATTACAAAACTTAGAAAGACTTGCTGCTGTCTGTTTCAGATGATTGTGTGTCTTCAACATAGCTGGAGTTGTTGTAGTACAACTACAATTTATTCTGCTAATTTGTCGGTTTGCAGTTCTTTATGAAAAGATTTGGCATGAGTCTTAATTAAAGGAACCCTGTGGAGTTTCCGACCACTAGAGGCACAGTGGA
>NTHP01000142.1:561130-571639 GCA_003416845.1 Oplegnathus fasciatus | reverse complement strand
ATAATTATCTTTGTAATGAACCACAAAAAAAACAACTCTGTCTTTTCCTTTTTGCTTTTGTGTCTCAGTAAAGCTGCTTTCAAACACACACACACACACACACACACACACACACACACACACAGTGTTACATTCAAACACACATGGTGTCCATGGTGTGTGATGCCAGCATGAAACACCTGTTCTCTTTCACACAGGCTTCGCCCTCTAATAGATTTCGCCTTCACTCCACTCTCCACTGCAGAGCTGCACGATGAAATTTGCACGGACGTGTTTGGCCAATCAGGACAAGCCCAGTCTTTCCCACAGTGCCCACATGCCTGCAGGCCTATAGAGTCAGTTAGAGGATCCATCTGTGCTGTGAGGTTAGTTACAATGCACACCTTTCAGCCTTTTGTTGTAATGTGTATCAGTGCATGAACGACTGCTGCTCTGCACAGCCTGCAAGTGTGTTTCCCCCCCTCTCTGAACAGCGGGGGGGGGTGCCATGAAAGCCTCGTGTTTTCGTGCTTCAGCTTTCTGCATGAGAGCAAAGTGTGAAGGTGACATGCGAGACCTTGTGCAATACAGACTGAACAAGCTGCTGTGAATGTGATGCAGCGTAGTAACCTCTCCTCACATCTCTCAGCGTGTTTGTGGCTGACAAATATTATCTGAAGACGAAGGGAGTCTGCGAGGAATTCATTTGTATCTGGAACTAAACTTTTATGAGGGTTGAGGCCAATTAAATTGCATATTGTCGTTATCATGTTAATATTGTGATCGCTATCGCCACAGGCTGCTGTAATCAGGGGTCCAAGCACTGCAGGTGCTCCGCTGGAAGTGCTCAGAATATTATACAATAAAACACAGGACTTCACAGGTGAATGATGCTTTCAGATGCTTTCCTATTTTCATGCTCCCTTATGCACAATCTTCAGCCCTGTTTAGCACAAAAAAACTTCTCAAAACTCTTTGGATTTTAATCCTAAAACTGCGCTGTCATCCAGCTGAACAATAATCTTTTTCTTAGATCCAGAAAAGTTGACATTTTATAGCTAAAAGGTTTGACTTGAAACCACCAATTTGTCATTTCCTCCTGTGGGGCTCCCCTGGGGGCCCCAAGAGGTGCTAAACAGCCGCTAAGTTCACCTTAGCCTCGGGCCAGCTCTATTTTGAACTCTCAGACAGATGTAGACTAGATCCATTAAAATGTATTTAATGGGGTTTTATTGTGAAAAACTACATATTGCCAAAGGTGGAAAGGTTCAACAGTTTTGAAGTACTGTTACTTTACTTAACTTTTTCCATTTCAAGAGACTTTCTATCTTTATCTTATAATATTCCAAAGGGAAATATTGTCTTTTTTTTCTCCTCTACCTTTATCTGATGTCCGTAGTTACTGATCATTTTGCAGAATCCGATTTTACATTTCAACATGAGGCATGAAATGTGTATCTCCAGAACATACTACTTTCACCTCAATGACGCAACAAATATTAGACATTATCTAAACAATTTCTGATAATAAGAGAGGAGGATATATCATTTCTCAAATGATCTGAAAGCAGGAAAACTATAAATATAAAGAATATACAGAATTAATTAATACCAGTTTATATTAATACTGTAATGGAGTGTTCTCCCATTGTAGTATTGATACATTTACTGAGTTGGTTCTTCTTTTGAGTACTTTTTCTTTAACAAAAAGATCATGCTGCTGGAGTAATTAATCTCCTGAGATTCAACGGATGTTAAAGATATTACGAGCTGATTACACATTTCTTCCCCTTCTTATTTTTTGTTTTATCTGTTTTGTTAAATCACGTAAATCAAAGATAACAAATGACTCTGAGGCAGGGACCCCTCTGTTATAAATCATATGCACACTCTTCATCAAAGCATAATTAGTTTTCCTCAAGGAAGGCTTGTATATCACAGAACAGTAAAAAGAAGAGGCAGCTATGTGGTGATTGTAATCAGAGAAAGTTAAAACAGCTCCAGTTTAATTACCACTTTGAATCGTGGCTGTAAAGGAAGCTGCCTGAGACAAACAATATTCTTTATACAGGTTGTGCAGACAGAAGCACATGGGTTAAAATAAGCAGTAAACTCTCAGTAATAAACTCTTTAGTCATACGCAGCATATTTATAGTTGATTGAAGGCAGTATTCAAGGTCACTGGGAGAACCGTGAACTGCTGATTGTTTGCAGCACGGTGTCAGGGATTACATTACCTATTTAGAAATGAATCTGTTACATAGAAAAGGAAATGAATGAAAATATGTTTTAACCACACGTGACTGAAACATCGAGGAGGGATTCTCCTCATCCCGAACAATAAGTGTTTGCCCTGTGGGGAAAGTATCGTTGTTCACTGCTCAAAGGGGTAAAAATTAGCTTAAAACAATACAATTAAAGGACATAAATGATACAATTGGCTTTGCCTAGAGCAAATAATAGTCATTATGTTTGAAGAGACGTGCAGTGCAGTAATTTCACTGGTTTGAAATGATACAGAAATGTCTGCGTTGTTAGAAACGTTGGTACAAATGTGCCCAAAACAACAACAGGGTCGACCTGTAGGTCTGTATCATCACCTTAACACTAATCAACACTGATTGTGGGGGGTTGTGTGAATCATTTGCTGTGATTCAGTAGGTTGATTGAAGGCAGGTGTGTCTGGGTGTGCCTGCACTGTGTGGTCTACTTAACGCCACACGCAGCAAACACTGAGCTCAGTCAATGGCGGTGGCTCAGAGAGAACTGCCTTCTGGGGACGTATAATGCCGGGTTCAGGCTACACAATGTTTTTGTCTGTTAAGATGCTCATGTGTCAGATTAGGAGATTACATAGTCATAAATTCTTGCCGTGACTTGGCTGAGAGACATGACAGACCCTGACAATCATAGCTTTCCATCTTTCACGACCTGCGTGATGTCATTGGGATGGAGGAACCAAGAATGTAAACAAACAATGGCGTCTGAAGCGGTGTGTGATACTGGCAGACTTGTGTTTGGAAAAGTCTGGAAAAGGAAAGAAAAAATGGCAGTGATCTTTCCTCTGTTCCCCCTCGCAGCATCGTTTCTCTTTTGCTTCGCCATGTTTACAGTTGTGCGGCAAAAACATTGTGACATGCTCATCTTTCTGTCAGATGTGGCGTCGGTTGTCGTCCACTCTGCTACACCACACAGGATAAAACAATCAATTGTTGTCCCCGACACCTACGTCTGTTGAGCTGGGCTATTAGCAAGCTGATATTGAGTAGTCTGAACCCGGCATAAAGTTCTCAACTGACTGTGAGGAAGCAAGCAACCTGCGGCGCAGCGGACCTTTGGCCTGGGACAAGTGGAGTGACGGTGAGCCATTGGACTGTTTTCCCCTCCCTTCCTACTGGTAGTGACACTGACAGGTTCCCCTCTTTTTAAATAGCTGAGTAATTAAGAGTGTCGCATCAAGCCCCAGATATTTCCCTTTGATTATCTCATATGAAACAATAAACTGAGCTTGTAAACCTTTTCTGTGATGTGGTCTTGTGCCCCTTGCTGAGAAGGCCCACTGCAAAGTACTGCAGTGGGTGTCGCACAGTGCTGCATCGTAAAGCTTGACCACTTGCTTTTACAATGTGATGATCACAGTACTATCAAGGCCAACACTAAAATAGGGTATGGGAAAATACAAAAGCTTGCCATAACGGTAGTGCACTAAAAATCCATTATCCTCTCACAATGAGTAACAATAATTTATGTGAACATTTTCTGCTAAATGTGATGTTTTACTGATGGAGCTCTGAGTGCAGCGTCCGAGCAGCTGTCCTAAGTTGAAAGGTATTCACCGTCTTGCTAAAGGACACGTCAGCAGGAGGGACGGGCCCTTTAAAGGAATCGTTAGACGTTTTGGGAAATGTGTTTGTTCTGAAGAAGATCGATACCGCTCTCATGTCTGTGCAGTAAACATGATTAGCTTAGCTTAGCTTAGCCTGGGGTCTTATCGTCATATATTTGCAGCAAATAACCCTGTAAAACTACAACTTCTTTTTACACTTTATAAATTTAACAAACTAGATATAAAATGTTACTTAGTGAGTGAGCTTTAGAGGTGCTGGTAGGTGGATTTTGTTACCTTTTGAACAGAGTCAGACTAGCTGTTTCCCCGTTTCCAGCCTGTATGCTAAGCTAAGCTAACTGACTCCAGTCACATATTTAGCATGCAGACATGAGAGTGGCATCAACCTTCTGCTCTGACTCTTGGAAAAACAGCAAAGTAGGGTATCTCCCAAAATGTCAAGCTATTCCTTTTAACCCAAACACCAAGAAGAAACTATGCCAGTGGTTCCCAAAGTGGGGTGCCTTAAGGACGGGCAAAGGGTGCCAAGAGATTTGTTCATTTCCATTTATTTATTGTGTGTTTTAATGACATATTATCACATTTGAAAAATGAGGCAACATTTATATCAACTACATTTTATAAAAACCAAAAACATAATCAATAAAAATCTGACTCACCATATTAAAACCCCTGGTAATGCTTTAGATTACAGCCCGCAATGTACAGCGTAATTCTTCCCAATTTACAGTGTAAGTTTTTGTACTAACAGTGTACCAGTACGGTACGTACTGTTGTACACACACACACACACACACACATGTGGGTACAAGGGAACAAGATGTGAAGTTAGAAAGTAAGGGGTTAACAATGTGGAAACTTAAAAACAATTTATTTATTATTTATATTCACACTCCCACACTGTACATTCGGATGGGCTGTAACTAAAGTGTTACCAAAACCCTGTTAAAGTGTTTGAGAATAGGTCTATACTATTTCCCTTGATAATGATGTGAGTTCATATGTCACATATGTTCATTAAAAGTTGATTGGAACAAATTCTTCTAACAGATACCCATGCTGTCAGGAACACTGACATGTAGATGACACACAGTGGATTATTTATCACCTCTACAGTAGACATGAAGGTGATCCAGACATGCTTTAGATCAAAGCCGGTCTGTGTGAAGATCCAGCACATGTGACTTGTCTGACTGATGGCTTTCAAATCCACTCTGCTGTCAAGCCGGATTCCAACATACAACAGGGATAACCTATTTAGAGATTAATCCTTGTCTCATAAAACACATTTATGTGTCACCCATGGTCTGAACCATTGGGGAGGTTTGGGCTGTGTGGGCTCTGCGTGCGGAGCTGAGAGATGATATTGCACTTAACATGGTTTTGTTCCCTGCAGTGACATATTCTCAGCTGACATCCTGTCGTGGATTTACTCCACGTGATTACATTTTACCGCAGCCCATCTTCTTTCCTCACTTGACCTCCTAAATAAAGCAGCCCGAAAGCCCAATCCATTAATGTCAAATATCTTGCGACAGTTCCAGAAATAGGCTTTTAAAATGTAATTGTTATTGAGGTACAACATTATATTATTTGCTTTAGGTGTACAGCCACAATTTGTCTGATTGAGTGAGTGAGAAAGTACTTTTTCTTTAACTCATTGAATTTGTTTTTCTTTGTTTAAAGTCAGCAGTTTTTTTCCCCCACTAGCTGTTTACCCTCAAACAGTTTCATTAGAGTCTGTGAAGAGCTTTAGTGTCACATAATGGTCCACACGCTGTCTCCAAAAATTACAGCTCTGGGGCAAACTGAGTGCTTGTGATTTTTTGGGTCAAATTAAAGAATCTACTATCAGCTTTCAAAGCCCATGTCAATTCATCTCTAGTAAATATTTAATGCTTCCTGTAGCTTCACTCATGCAGTTATCAGGATTCTCATTTGTTTTTCTGCCTTTAGAAACTCAAACTAATTCACCACAGCTAATTGCTTTCTCTCTCATACTTCCGGATGCCTCTGAGCGACTGTTTCTCTGGTACAGATTGTGTTTTTTAATAACAAATGGATCTATAAGTAAAGATCGGAGGCTAGTAGCCTACCAGGGCTCGCAGTGATGAATAAGTCTTGACAGCGTTATTGAGAGATATATTGTTTTCTGGGACGTTGGAAGATTTCATCTGGCAAGTATTGTGAGAGGATGATTAAAGGGAAGATACCACTGAGGATTGTATCGGTACACAGAGTTATGAATGCACTCTGTCACTTCTGAGGAACACCTTTGGGCTTCTGAGGAGCCCCGGGGTCGGTTCCTGTCCTAGTCCTCCATATTTAAAGGCCTGATTCAGTTCTGAAACTTGGAGTCGAGCAGATTCACTCATGTAGAAAGACTTCATGCTTATTACCGCCGCGCTTGTCTCCTTTGGGGGAAATTCCTTTACATAGGCTGCTGGCAGAAACACTGTTGACATGACTACAGCATCAAACAGACCCGAATATCATCTCTCCACCCTTTTCCCCGAAGTGCTCATGTCATGTGAAAACTCTATAATGGGCATGATGAAATGTAGGACATATGGAAATAATGGGAGCTTCTATCCTTTGGCTTAAAGCAATCTTGTGTAACTTTTGGAAGAAGAAACAACAAATTCTTCCTCTTACAAATGCAAAAGTTAAATTTACAAGCACTATTTTTATACGTCAAACCACGTCAGTAGTGCCGCAAAATAATGATTCATAAGTGTCTGAAATATCAATTTACTGCTCACTGTGAACAATTTATTGTGGAGAAAAGTGAATGAATGAACAAAGAGTGATCCTTGTGGTCCTTTTCCCCTCACTCTCTGTCGCATTACCTAATGATGACGTCTTTGAAGCAACTGGCTAAAGATCAAGGGGAATTCAATGTGCTGTAATTGCCACAGTGGCCACTGCTCAACAAAAGTTGCATAATCTCACTTTAAATTTGTTCATTTTCATCATCTTTTTAGTACTTTTGTCGTGTTTTAGTGAATCCTGTCTATATGTGTCTTCCCAGTCAGCTTGCATCAAAGCAAACCTTTAAGATTGAGGTTATTTGCTCAACCTGAGCTGCATCAGATTTCACTCTCGACGCGTCTGATGAGTCTCCTCGTGCTGCCTGTTGGAAGAAACTTGCATCAGTCTAGTATTTCTCTCTTAGCTGACATGTAACAGTATAACAGCCAGACTTTTATGGCCAGGGGCAGAATACAAATGAGGACATGAAAACATCTCAATCTTTATCACAGCATGTTCATGATGCATATTTGCATCCATATGCTTGTAGTTTTCCCCTTACAGTTGTTCTCAGAGAGCAGTCCATTACACACAGGCTTTGCCGTCTAACAGGTATGATTGGCTCGCCTACTCGCTGCTGCAAAGCAGAAATTCACACGTGTTGGTTCTGACTTCTCCGCTATGTAGGGTGCGCTAGAGGCCGACAATGTTGACATATGATTATCCCTCACCTCCTGAGCTTTTGAGATCAGTTTGGTTAGACTTGTTATGGGTAAAGGCTCACCAGAGCAGCAGGATGCCCAACTTATTCTGCTCCAGTGCTCCCATCAATAGATACTGACGCCACAGATTTGTCCGTGCTTGACAAGTTACTACTTTTACTTCTTACGGTGTTGGTCTCCATTGGTAGGAGGGTTGTTGTGCACAGTGTGTATCCATTTCCCTCTCCTTAGTTTGTGTTTTCTTTTTTTCAAACTTCATTTATTGAGTTTCCAAACAGATAATAGATGACAAGAGACACGTCGAGCTTCAGTTCAGATTTTAAATAAATATGAAACCGAACAAATAACAAAAAATGAAAATACAAATAGAAAAAAGGGAATTGGTCACCTATGAGAAATTAAAAAAAAAAGTCATATAGCTACAAGGCAAATATAAAAACAATATCTATGTATAAATAAAAAAATATAAATAAGTTAACTAAAAATACAGAATATGGCCTGGGAGTTTGAAGGATTGTGTGGCTGATCTGCTTGTGATACTGCCTGGGGTCAATAAGGCCTGTTGGGACATGACCCTTGCACCGCTTATGTAGAAGAGATCTTTTACTGACCAAAGGTCGAGGTCAGGGAGTACAAGCATCTGTCCTTTCCCCTTAAGTCTATAAAGCCTGTTAGGGACTGTATGAAAACTCTCTCTTATCACTCTGCTGCTTTTTTAAGTGTTTTGTGGATACCAACAGCTCGCACTGGGAAGGGTTGGTGGGTGTCTCATGATTGGCTGAGCCAGTATATACACAATCAGTACACCTTTGAGTTACAACAGGTAACCGTTCTGACAGTGTCAAAGGGTAGTTTGCTTTTGATATAACAGAGATGTAGGGGGCAATATGCACTGTGTAATACCGTATAAACATTAGAATGTGGCACCCACTGGGGGAATTTACAAAAACAGCCACTTCTGCATGTTTTTATCCGTACTTTCAGTTTCATTGCTTCTGGCTCTGCATTTTATGTTAATCCATAACAATTCTGAAAATATGCACTGATGAGGCTCCAGTTCTCTGGGGCCTGTAATACAATGAATTTTATTTATGATAGAAAAGCTGAACAAAGAGGAGAAAAAAAAAAGTTTAAAAACTGAGATAGAAAGATGTAAAAGAGAAGCAGACCAAACACCGGAAGTGAGGAGAAAGGAAGAGCTCTGAACGTCTGCGTCTCCATGTAGAGGAGAACAGTGCTGCTGTTAGTTCATACTAATCAGGGCAGCTTTGGTTACAGTAAAGCCACTCTGACATGTGATTATTAATTATTCAGCTTCATTATATCCAGGTTTTTTTGGTGCAGTACAATCCCAAGTTGCCGCTCTCCTTCTTCCTTCCTGTAACACAGAGTGCCCGCCGTTAGTGTAGCATAATAAATAAAACAGCCTTTCTGTCATGAGTACATTAAAAGATTAAGATGATACACGTAAAGATTTGTAGTGTGTACAGGGAACCGCCTGTAAGAAGATAAAGCTAAAATCTCTGTTTCATTTTATTCCTCTGAGCTGCAAATAATGTTTTCACACTTTAAGAGCAGACTGATGGTTTCACATTAACTTGTACAACAAAATCACACTGTATTTTAAGGGATTTAAAAGCAATTTGAGCAAAGTAACTATGTCAGACTGTAGTTTTCTTCGAGTCACAAATGCACAGTCTCATTTTCCTTCTACCTTCTATCTTCTACCTTCTACAGTTGTTTTAGATTTTTACTCCCAAAGGAGCTTCATTGTTGTCGCGTTTATTGAGCTAGAACTTCTCCTTCCTGCAACCATGTCCCAATTTTTACTCTTGACTCTGAATGGAGCCATAGATCACTGAGACAACAGGAGACTAAAATGCTTTTAAAACCGTAAAAAGTCCATTTTAAACAGCAGATGGTTACAATTTCATCTGCTACTATTTTAGACTTACAGTATGAGGACACCTGAAATAAATATCTTTCTTCTTCCAGCTCCTTTACCTGAGATGCGCCCGTATTATTGAGACAATTCATCACTGTCATCTACAAGCCACAGAGATGTCACACTGTGTACGGGGACGTACTTTGGCTGCTAACATATAATTTTCCTCTTCTCCTCTCCCTCCCTCTTCTCTTCCTCTCTTGCCTTTTCACCTTTCCCCCCTCAGCTTCCAGTGGATCGTTAGTGCAGTCCTTGTCTGTGCGATCCAGCCTGCATGGGTATTTATTAGTACCTGTCACATATTGGCTGCATCAATAATTAGTCACTGTAAAGCCATTTGGGTCCTAATTACGGGCGGGGTCCACCGTAGGGCCGATCCATCAACTTGTCACAAGTATAGCACACATGCAAATGCAGGCGTGTGAGCATCATCTGCCATACATGTCAATGCCACATCTCTGCAGTGCATAATGAGGTGATACAGTAGGAGGATACTGTAATGACTCATCTCCAGCAGATACAGAGTTCAATACATTCTCATGTAATCACTAATTTTAACTGCAAGTGGTGGTGTTAGCCGTATTAATGCGATTAAACAGTGTAGAGCATTTATATCTTCATTACTTATTTATCAGGATGGCATTTGGATTTGTCCTTATCCATTAGCCTGGGCTGAATTCACATTTTGGTAAATGGGAAAAAAAGAGGGAGAGAAAGAAACAATGTGAAACTGGTCATTTCTCTCTACAAAAGTGCACAATGTAAGTGTGATGTCTTTTTAAAAAAATGTTGTGATTCATACCAGAATTTTTTTTTCATGTCCATTAGATTTTGTCACCTTTTCTGAGGTGAAAAACCCAATTGTAACTTTGCTAACTTTTCTTTCCCTCTTATTTTTCCCTTCTAAATCTCACATTTCTCTTTCTTTTTTTCTTGGAGTTCATTTTTCTAATGGCCTGTAAGCCTGCGCCCCTTATGAAACCTCTAATCCAAAAGATAACACTTTAGATGTTTAGAATAGACGGTGGCTATTCTGCGTCCTCCTCTCGAGAGCCTCCACATATTAATGGACGTTTACCTGCTGTAAATAATTTGCACAAAGGATTAACAGCGTGCCCACAAAGTGTTTGTGCATTGCATGTGATATGGATGCATTTCTTGGAGGAGTGTTTGTGTGTGCGTGCGCAGATGCTTGATGCACAGCCTGTCAACAGCCATTGATCCATAACATTTCCTGCCGTAAAAGTGTGTGTGTGTGTGTGTGT
>NTHP01000142.1:532771-560887 GCA_003416845.1 Oplegnathus fasciatus | reverse complement strand
CAATTTTTATGGCCTGCCACACCTCTCAGCCGCACCACAGCTCACCGGTGTTTTATGAGTGCTGCTCCCACATACAAGACAGCAGAAAGGGTGTAGGGGAAGGGTGGGTGGGGCAGGGGGGACTAAGATGTAAATTATAGACTGCCGGCCGTGCTAAAGGTACCGGAACAATCACAGAGCTCCTGGTCGTGATATATGTGTCCCCCGATGGAGAGGGAATGATGAGGTGGGCAGAGGGGATAACATGGAAACTACAGCATCGACCAGCGCTTCACTAACAAGATCGCCATCGTCAAGCAACTTTTGTGTTACTTGTTGACATGAGGGGCCTGTGTACAAATATGCACTGAGAGCAAAATAGATCCAACAGAAATGAGATGCTGCGACTGTGCGTTAGAGGTATTGTGTGAACTGGAGGGTGTAATGATTAAATGGCATGTTTGGCTCACCAAAGCTAAATGCCTCTCAAATTCCATTTAACTTGAATTTCACAGTTGAGAATTTTCTCTTGGCTGGGGATGCAGGTAGTCTGACCCAGATACTGTGCAGTCTGATGAATTATTTTGTGTCTGATCTCAGTCTAATTCCAGCTATGTGAGTGTAGTAGCAGCAGCAGCAACAGCAGCTTCAATTATGGTGGTTTTTTTGTGTGTGTGTTCGGCCCTATCGGGACCGGATGCCTTGTTCGGTTCCTCTGCCAAAACGCTGCGAGTTCATGTTCCCGCGGTCATGCTGATATTTGGTGGATTATGGGATCAGCAGAAATTAGGACGCTGCAGCTGCCGTGACTTTTGACTGACATTAGAAATATGCCGTAATGCTCGTGCACCACATGCACACACACCATTATCATCATCATCACTGTCTTTTACTTTTACTTTTGTTATGTAAAGATAGTTTTACACAGTGATGGAAAGTAACAAAAGTACATTCACTCAAATACCGTACTTAAGTAGAATTTTGAGGTACTTAAAGTAAAGAGGCACTTTGAGTTTTTCCATTTTATGCTACTTTATTCTTCTACTTCACTACATTTCACAGGAACATATTTTATACTTAACTACATTGTATTGTTGTAGATTAAACTGCACAACAGTATAAGGAGTCATTAAAATTGGCTCCACCTCGACCTGCTACTACATTAAAATGTTCTTACATATTTGGAATAATAATCCAATAATAACATATGATCATACAACACTGACAAAAGCCATTTTGCTGCATATGAGTACTTATGAGTACTTAGATACTTTAAGTAGATTTGGCTGTTAGTATTAAGTGAGTTATTTATTTTTTCAAAGTGTCATGCACCAAAAAGTGCCCAGCCTGCATCTGCACTACACTACACACATAACATAACAAACAAGAGTAATACAACACATCACCATGCATGTCAAACAAGGTCCAAGCACCACAACAAGAAAAAAAAAAAATACTGTTAATACTTTTGTACTTTAAGTTAAGTAACAATTTGCATGTATGACTTTGACACCTTGTAATAGAGTATTTGTATATGATAGTATTGTCACTTTTACTTAAGTAAAGGATATAAATACTTCTTCCACCACTGGCATTACAGCTGTAAAACTTTGCTGCAAATAAAACTTCACTGAACTGATAATGGCGAGTTTACAAGATTAAGGTAGAATTGTAAAGATCTGCAAACGGACCATACACATTGTTGTCTAAATTACTTCTACATTATTGATATGGTTCATTAAGGTGAGATTAATTGTCTATTGGCAAGCCCATCGCCCAGAGTTAGCAGTGCTGAGATGTAGCACTGCTGACTGTGCAGTAATGGACGATAACAGGATCTTTACTGTCACTATGAATGATGCCACACCTCCGGTCATCACCTCAGTAAAGTTGATCCCAACCTATAGGCTACACAATCCTCCCTCGACTTCAAGGAGATGCTCGACTTATTCAAAGAAATAAATCAGCATCAATTTAGAGGGAAATATGGACATTTGCTGTTTTTCCAAATAGAAATTGATTTGAGACTCTGCAGCATCAACCTGCTTTGTAAAGGCTTTCTAAAAACAACCCAATGCTGAGTCCTCACCCTAATCGTCAATGCCATCCATCCAGCTCTGTTTTGCTGCGTGAATCCCAAATCTCAAGAGAGAGGCTGCTTATTTAGCTGGGACCCAGCTCACTGGAGTGAATGTCGGAGCGTAAAACCCTCCACTCATTTGGTCCGTGTGCCTTCAAGGGACAACGAGTTGGAGTGTCACCAAGTCTATAAAGAGGAACCACAGTCCAGTGAGAGAGAAGCGCCTCAAGGTTCAGAGGGGAGAGATTGTTTTCAGCATGAGCAGAATGTTACATCAGAGTAAAACACCAAAAATGAATCTGCGTATTATTTTCTTTTTTCTAACGTATAAATGAAGCATGTCTATGTTAAATCCAACACTGACAGAGAACAAGTAGTGTGCATCAGCCCAGACTGACCTTTATCTTTGCTTCAAATTTGCTTTATTGGCAATAAGCAGGTTTTACAAGATCTACAATCATCAAAGTATAGTAATTCTAATGTCAGGGGCCAAAAGACCACAAATGCTAACACATTACCTCACTATTTAAACTGCAGTATATACAATCCACAACACTACTGCATATACATACTGTATATACAGTATGTGCATACTGTAATACATGTGCATTACTGCACTACTCTCGAGCAATCTCTTCTTAAAGCTGCACTAATCATTATTTCAACATTAACAATGGGTCAAATGACTACATGTCTGCAGTTCCCCTCAACTCTACTGAGTGTTTCAATGTCTTTCTGCTCACTGTTTTGGTTTTGCTGCCCCAAACTTTGCTGTTTTGAATCACTCTCACCGCTCTCATCAGCCTGCGATAACTGCGATAAACCAACTGTACCTATCTACCTGCCCGACATGAAATGGCATGCAGACACAGTTAGCAACTAGCTGGTGAACACAGTGGAGCACTTAGCAGCTCAAGAGCCAGATATTTCCCTCAGGAGTTAGACCAGACCAGAGATAAAAGGAAAGTTAATGTTGGACTTCTTCAGATGGACAGAAATACGGCTCAAAACAAATGCTAATTTTAGCATAAGGTGAAGATACGTTGTCTTTACAGCGTGTTCCAATAATGATGCTTTAATACATACTTAAAGCTTGTTTTTGGCCTTTTCTGATTTTCACCAAAATCTCCCCCGTTTTTTTAAGAGGTAATACATTTTTAATGGATTTTTCTCCAGACTATATGTCCACACCAGTCCAAAAGTTGTGTTTTCTGCTGCAAGAAGATATAGTTCACTGCATTTTACGAGGTCTAGTTCAGAATAAGCTTTACATACAGTAATAGAAAGTCAACATTAAAAAAGAGGAGAAAATACAAATACAGTAAGGTGCACCAGAGCCCCTTTGTTAGTCGTATTAGTCATTTTATAATCTGGTTTTTACCTGAATATTTTTGTATTAATTTTGTAATCCTATTTTCAGCTGTTTTTTAATTTCAAAATACAAACTGATAAATTAGCATTTTTGAAATAAAAACTGACATTAATGAGACTTCAGAGTGTATTTCTGACAGAGTGAACAGAAAAACATCCCTCTTATGAATTCCATTCACATGTCAGGCTGTCACCAGATGCAACATCTACACCATCATCTTCCCATGTCAATGGGAGTCATGGTGATCTCATTTTGAGCTGTAACCTTTATCCAGCTGACCACTGTGTTTTCTCATAACCGAGTCATAAATCACACATGACGCCTGTCACACAGAGCAGAGGTGCCTGCTCGGGTCTTGTGATACCGCTGCATGGATTTCTGCTTCAGCAGGTCCAGCTCTCATCAAATATCATTCAAGATGATAATCCCAGTGGTGGTGGTGGGGGATGTGTGCTCCAAGAGGTGGGAGGTTTGCCATTTATCTCCTCTCATCTAGTTTGTGTGTATTTGTGTGAGTCTGTGTGTGCGTCTGTCTATCTCTCTGTCACTCTGTGTCAGTGTCTGTACTGTCTGCTGCTGTCTGAGCACAAGGCTTTGACCCAGAGGAGCAGAGTTCATTCAAACACCCATTTTTGGATTTGCTTGAGGCTTATGACGTATGACTTTTGCCTCAGTTTAACCAACAGTCCTGGCGAGATTAATTCATGTTAATTTATTGAAATTACTGTTGAATCGGGGTGAATTGTAGTTTACTCTAACATTTATTTTAGTCATAATTTTGTCATTATATTAAATATTTTGTCGTGCAGTTACTATTGATATTGAGATTGACTGAAAGGAATGCCACATGACAAATTTTGCATCTGGTGACATCAGTTATTTCCCAGTTATTTCCTTGGAAGTTTCCTATACTACACTACCTATAAATATAGATAAAGTTCTGAGACAGTTAGTTGTTTATAAGCTCATTTATGTAAATATTCATTAATTATTCATTAATTATCGGAAACTGTAGTCTCCATATTTGCTGAAATGTATACTCACTTATTTTAGATTTGTTCAGTTCAAGTTCAACTGACCTGCTGATCAACTAAAGGACTCTTCAGGTTATAATAGCAACTCACTGATATAAATTAATTGGAAGTGCACCGATTGTCTCATTTTGTATCATAGTTCTTATCAAAAAATGTTCCTTTGAATCTATAGCAACATATAAGTTTGTTTCTAGGACATTAAAGGATTCTGTGGGACCTGTGAAATAAAGTGTTGCCAAAGTTTTCTGACATAAAACATAAAATAAAAGGTGGTGGCCATTTAACAGCATCAAAACAACATTATAAAGTTCTTCAACACAGTCCATGCCTCAGGTATGCATTCACAGGTACTTCCTTAAAGCATGTGTTTTGTGGGTGTCCTGGTGGCCAAGGAGTTAAGACGCCACTGCAACATCCCCGGTTCATGTTCAGCCAGGGATCTTTGACGCATTTTGTTCTCCATCTTTCTCGCCTCATCTCTCTACTGTCGACTGTCCAATAAAGATACAAAATACCCCACAGCATGTGTTCTGCTAAAATAACTAAATAATTGTCCCTGAGTGCATGACTACAATTTGCAAATGGTGGCTCACAGTGTCAGACTGGCTGGAAGAAATTAGTGATATTATATTTATTTTATCACACTGACAAGTAATTTAGTATTTAGTATTTTAGTCATGATTTCAGTGAGAAAACTAAGAGTAGAGGAGCTCTGACAGGGCGGTGAGTCCACTCGGACAGCCTCTGCAGCACAGGGGCAACTGTGAATAAAACCCAGAGGGATTAAGACCTTGTAGGAGCGGCACGTGAGCAGGAGGTAGACCATCTGTAATCCATTGAGAGAAAGAGACAGGGATTGAAAAAGAACAAATCAGGGTGGTGATAGAGGAGGAGGAGTATTTGCGTCATGCAGCTGTGACTTTCCATCATGACATCTGGAGGAAGGGAGACAGAGCAATCCTTTCCACCCCAGCTTCTCCCCCCCATGGCTCTGTTAAGTGTGAGTTACTGCAACCAAAGACGGAGTGTAGCCAAGTGTACAGTACATCAGACCGCAACATATGGCCACGAACACAACACTGTATACAGTAAATACACATCAGCATGAAATGTGGCTGTTTCCGCTGTGAGCACAGATTGGAGCTCACCACTGAAAATAATTCACTCAACTATTGGTTTGTACATGTGATTGAAATGAGCTTTGACACTCACTGAGGGGCTGTTTCAGAGCAAACAGGAAGGGTAGGGCAGTTAACAACCTTAGACTGTAGACAAACGTGTGGCAGCTGTGATTTCACGTGCTGGTTTCTGAAAAGATGCTTCGCAGGCTAGAGTTACGGTTTTTTTTAAACGCTTGCTGCTCTCTTGTCAGTTTGGAGCCAAGAAAATATATAAATTTTGGCAACACTGCTGAGTTGAGGTGGGATAAGAAAGCAGTGCCCACCACAGCTGAGGGTTTCCGGACCTGCCAATAACGCAAATGCCCAAAAAATTAGCTATTGAGACCTTCATTTACTGTATAACAAGACAAGAAGAGTCCACGCTAGCATCTCTGTGAGGATATACTGAAGTACAGCAGGCTGATGTTTAGCATGTTGGCATGCTGACATTTGCTAATTAGAACTAAAGACAAAGTACAGCTGAGGATGATGGGAATGTGATTAGTTTTCCAGGTTTTTGGTCATAAACCAAAGTATCGGACAAATTGACATTTTAATCTGATGATGGCGCACCCTGAGGGGAACATGAATGACCAAATTTCATGGCAATCCATCCAATAGTCAAAACCACAAAGGTGAACTTCATGGTGGCGCTAGAGGAAAAGTCAGGGGATCACCAGAGTCTTTGAGATTCATCCTCTGGGAACCATGAACATTTGTACTAAATTTCGAGGCAATACATCTGATAGTTGTTGAGATATTTCAGTCTGCACCAAAGCGGTGGGCCGACCGACCAACGTGGCATATTGACTGCATTCCAAGTGAGAAATTGGGGGATTTTCCCATCAAATTAAATACTGGGAGGTTTTTTTTGGAACCACCCTCTTGTTGGACGAACTGCTCCTTCACCATATGGCTCCCACGTTCAGCAGTGAGGGTTGCTGCTTGTTAACCACATCCGAAAAGTTTCCTGCCAAAATGAGATGCGTGCTGTTAAAAAACACATCACGTAGTCTGACTTTCGCTGGCATAAATGTGAATCTCACTGTTGAATATTATTGAAGCTGAGCTGTCTCGAGCCTTTTTACTTATGAATAGCAACATTTCAGAGAATGTCATCATCCTCAGACTGAACATCAGAAATCGACATCAGGTAACATTTTTCCCCCAAATGGGGATGTAGCATAAAATAAAAATCATAAAATAAAATCAGTGATGTGTTTTTTTAATGGAGTAAAATAGAATTCAATATATTATGGTGTGTCCGTAGGCTTAAAAGGTAGAGGTGGAGCTATTGGAAGGATTAACCTGAATTTTTCTTTTTTTTTCCCCATGTGCCTGCATTCAACCTGCTGCTCTAATCCCCTCCCTGCTCATCACCATCTGTCATCTGTAATCTCAACCCCGACTGCCACACCCTCTACTCATTTTCTACTTCTTTCTCTGTCTCTTTCTCACTTTCACCCGCCACATTATTGACTGAAATAGACTAGGACAGGTGGGGTATTTTCAGACTGAGCCGCACTCTCCCTTGTGTCCAAGAGCGTAGACCGTCCTGAGCTCAGGCCACACAGCGAACCCACTGAGGAAGACAGAAAGTGCACACTTACCTCGACATACAGGCAGTTCAGTAAATGTCAAGAGAAGTGCTGATAGAGCACTCAACCAGGTAGCTCATTATTTCCCACATAGGCTCTAATTAAAGAGGTGTAGTATATATCATACCAGGGCCTGCATAGAGGCTGAAGAAAAGGCCACAATCTAAATCGGCGGATGGTCGTTAAAGAAGCAGTTACTGTAAGGGTTGTACCTGTCACTGGCTCACCTACTCTGCATCCGAACTGAAGAGACTGAATGTATGAATAGAGATCACAATTGTGTGTAGTGAATTTGGGATGTCTTGAAAATCCAGTTAAATGTTTGTAAAAGTCAGTTTCTTCATCGCAAAAGAAAACTTTCTTGACGAGTCATGTGGCATCATAATCAGTCTCAAGGTCGGCCTTTCTGCTTTGCCCCCCCACCCCCTCGACTTCTTATCAACCCAACCATTTCTCCACCTTTGCGAAGCTGTTCTATCTCAATGCCCCCAAAAGATTTTTTTTAAATAATACAGTATAATGACTAAATTGCCAACTATATCATAGATAAGAACTATAATCTATCAAAGTCTTGACTGCTCTCACTTACACCAAAGTGTTCTAACTGCTCTAAAGCACAATAAATGTGTGAAAATGTACATCACTAACGCTGGAATTGGCGTGACATTGTGTGACACAGCGTGTGGGGACCGCTGATCGCTTTCCGTTTCGACAGTCAACATTGGTTTTCTTTTACTGTGACCACGATCTTGCCCTCACTTAACAAAGTACTTTTTGTGCCTTGAAGGAGTAGTTTGACCTTTTGGGAAATAAGCTTATTGGCTTTCTTACCGAGAGTTAGATGAGAAAGCAAGTTGTGGTTTTACAGTGTGTTATGTGCTGGAATTTTTCTTGGCCGCAAGCAGTGACTTCCTGGAGCCCCCACTAGTTGCCTGGTAACCTCACGGTAATAACAAGACTACAGGAATTAAGGTGCTTTAAGACAGCGAGCGAGCAGCGGCCTTGGTAAACCCTAGAGATTCAGCATGTCAATATAGAGCTGCTGCAAGGTGGATTTTGTTACAATTGGACGGAGCCAGCTAGCTGTTTCCCCCTGTTTCCAGTCTTTGTGCTAAGCTAAGCTAACCAGCTGCTGGAGGCAGCTTCACATTTACCTACAGACATGAGAGTGGTATCAATCTTCTCATCTAACTCTCAGCAAGAAAGTGAATAAGTGCATTTCCAAACTGACAAACTATTCCTTTATAGCAGTGGGAGATCATCAAACAGCTATTTTGGAGGACAATTGGGGCACCAGATCAGAAAATACAAATATGGGTAGTTTCATTTAATCCTTGCTGTGTCAGCATGGATTCATCCGCGCAAATATTTTTTTTATCTGTTGAGCATGGAAAAATTGAAGTGATTCATATTTAAATTCCAAAACAGTAAGTAACAGGTGCATCGAGGAAACTAAGCAGTGTAAAGACCAGCATGTTCAAACAGAAGAATCCAAAATGTCAAAGGATTTCAAAACAAATTCAAGTAACATAGACCATGATGGGATTTCGCCCCTGTCATACCTTTACCCTGACATACAGTACATATGCTGTCACAGACACACATGCATCCTGTAGCTGTAAAGCAGTTCAGAAACCTCTCAGTTGTGCTCGCGGCCGGGGCAGCTGATGGCTTTGAACTCGGCTCCTCTGGGATCTCCCCTGTCCTCCTCCTTATGCATGTGGAGTCCAGAGGCCTGGTTCTCACTGCTGTGAATTCATGAATAACGGCAATTCGCAGGCCCTCTGACATATAAAGCGTGATCAGACTGGCTCCACACCACTGACCTTCCATGGCTGCTGAACAAGACGAGGCTAAAACAAGGAGTGGGGAGAGAAAAGGAGCTGGGATGGTGTAAAGATCAAAGGAAACTCTTCTGCAAGACGAAGGCATCTGATCAGAAGACTGGTGAATTCAGTTAGATGCCAGGTTGTTATTTCCCTCATTCGATGATATATAGCACATTATATCAGTATGTTCCCCCAGTAGAAAGAATAAACCCCCACTGACACTACGGTTCCCTCTCTGTGTTCAAATGCCTTCACATGCAACTCAATATGAATATTTTTCTGAGTATAGCTAAAGGCCATGAGGGGGTTTTTGCATAGCAATGGCGCACGGTGAAAGAGTCTCTTGTCGGGTGGCTTTCAAACACACATCCATCATCTCCCCTGAGAGTGTCAAATTAGCACTAAGCTAAACAGGTGGCTTGCCAGCAGATGCCAAGGAGCTAGCAGGAGAGAGATTGAGGTCATGTTTGTTTAATCGCCTCGGGGGTCAAGTACCAGATGGATTTGACTTTTTATTCTTCTGATGCAGGAGAGAGAGTTGTGTAACAGTGATGTGTGTTGTAGTGATAATGGGCAATTAGAGCTCCCTGCAAAGTTTAAAAATAGGGTGACATTAAAATTGGATATTTGATTTGGACTGTTTATGCTCCCACCTTTAGGCATCATGAAATGCAATGAAAACAGTGTTGTTGACTTTCTGTTAGGGAGTGTGAATATTTTTAGTATAGCTCCACGTTTTTGTGAGCAAAGCTAGCAAAGATCTGAGGCTGTGTATGGTTTCAAAAAATGGATTATCTAATACAGGAGCCAGAAAAAGTAAGATAAAACTTGCAAGACAGTGTTGTTGTTCAGCTGAAGTTTTTCCGTCAGTCAGTTACATGATTTCTGTCAAAAGGAATCCATGTGTTTGCTGAAAGCTCACTTATAATTGCTCTAACCAAACACAGTTTTGTACAGACAATCATGTTTCATGTGATCAAACCTACTGAATTTGGTGATCCTCTGACTTTTCATACCACCATGAGGTTGACATTTTAGTTTTTTAGTGAATATCTCAACTAATGGATGGATTGCCATGACATTTGGTGCAAATCATCACTGTGGAACATGAATGTGCATGTTCCACAGTGATGATTTGCACTAACTTTCATCCCCTGACTTTTCATCTAGCGCCATCATCAGGTCAACATTTTAATTTGTCCAATACTATTATTTATTATTTATTATGACCAAATTTGTGCAAAACTAATGACCCTCCCATCATCCTAGCTGTACTTACTGTTAATTAGCAAATGTTAGCATGCTAACACACACTATACTGAGACGACAAACATGGCAATCATTATACCTACTAAAAATCAGCATGCTAACATCGTCATTGTGAGCATGTTAGCATTTAGCTGTAAGCACCGCTGTGCCTTAGTACTGCCTCTCAGTTAGCATGGCTGTAGACCTCATTTCCACTGCATGGTACGGCTCGACACGACTCGACTGGCTTTTGGTACCAGGTACATTTCTCGATTTCGTTTTCCACTGCAGATAGTACCCCCTCAATGTAGGCGGGATTCTTAGCTGATCGTCATAGCGATGCCTCGTGCAACAAACTACTGCAACACAATACAAAGCAACAAACGTAACGAACGTAAGCAATAGCACATAACAGCACAACAATAGCTGACACTGACCCCTGACTCCCTGACCAATCAGTGGTCTGCAGTGCTTTAACGTGACTAGTGTAGGGGATACCAAAAAAAGTACCAGGTACTACCCATGACTTTTGCCAATGGAAAACCAAAAAAGAACAGTTCCAAGCGAGTCGAGTCGAGTTGAGCTGAGCCGTACCTTGTAGAGGAAACGAGGCATTAGTCTTGTTTCAGTACTATTGATCCTAGTCCCAGTACAGAGAAGACCAGAAACAGACCACTAAAATGTTACACAGAGAGCTGTACACACAGAGCTCATCCAGATAGCCTTTGTTTTTAGAAAATAATTATTCAATGCAGATCTGACGAAACTTCTAACTGGGTATATGAACCAATGCTGATGAAAGTTTGTTATTGTTGAATCCACTGTGGTTTGTAAATGTGCTCATGGCGATTAAAACAATTGAAAAGAGTTAAGCCAGAGAGAGACAGCTTTTTAATATATTATAATCTATTGTATCTTAAACATAATTATATATCACATGCTTTGTATTTATGTGTATTATCCTATATTGTATTGTAAGATTGATATTAAATGTAACTTTTCTGTGTTTTTCACATAAGGACATGATGACACACAAGTTGTTTTCTCTCGGTCGTACATTTAATGTCATGGTGGATGCAAACATAATGTCCAGAGGATACAGCATAATGGCATTCTGGCTGCTGAAAGTCTCATCTTTCCTGTTTTTTTCATCGTGTAAATTGGATCCAGTAATCGCCTCAGGCAGCAAATAAGATGATTTAGAGAGTAATTTGTGGAAGACAACTTTGAGGTCAATGGAGTCCACCCATTCATTTGCATTTATTTCTGTTTTTCTCTGGTCTTATCAGTTGTGCCGACTGGGTATTTTCTCACAGTCAAATTTCTACCATCTGTCAGAATTTAATACCTACAGTAACATCCTATTAGACTGTTCTCTCTGCTTCGCACCATTTAACCATGATTTCACTTCTAATGGTACTAACAGGCAGCCATTACCTATCCACAGTTTCATCCACTCGTGTTCCTTTTGCAACCTTATTCAGCTGCAGCATACGGCATTTTAAAGAAATTGTTTGACATTTTGGCAAATATGCCTAGCTTAGCACAAACAACTGGAAACAACTAGCCTGGCTCTGTCCAAAGGTGACAAAATCCACCTGCCAGCACCTCTAATGCTCAATTATTAGCATCTCTGATTAATTCGTGCTCAAACCGAAGTGCAAAAATAGCTCTTAGTAGTTCTGGTTTTACAGATTCAGTGACTTCCTGGAGTCTTGTTGTCACCTTGAGGTTGCCAGGTAACCATAACAACCCATAAAACCACAACATATATTTTACTCTTCAGTTTTTGTACAGATTAAATAATTGAGATGCTGTACAACGTTAATTAGTGAGATTTAGAGTTGTGGGTACTTTTGGACAGAGCCAGGCTAGCTGTTTCCCTCTGTTTACAGTTATTTATGCTAAGCAAAGCTAACGACCTCCTGGCTAACTCTCAGCAAGCAAGTGAATAAGAGTATTTTCCAAAATGGTGGGGAATGAGGAGTATTGACAGCCCAAAGCCCCAAGCTGAGAGGGCTTGACTAAAATGCTGTTTGTGGTACTGAGGGGCGAATTCACAAAAGGGATGCGCGGCTTTTGCGGCCACTAAACCTGTGCAAATAAGACAAAAAGATACCGTGTCATTCTCAAAGCACCCGCAAAGGCTGAAATGCACCGATGACTGCGCTGCTGAGCAAATAGCGTCTCGGTGCTCTGGTGCTATTTGCACGTATTTAAATTAGTCAATATGCATACATTTGGTGCAAAATTGCCATTTCTATGCAAATGAACCTCATTGCAAAAAGAGTTGAATTCACAAACAGCAGCACTAATAGCCACACGCAGTTAGAGTGAAAATATTTGCATCTTCAGAGAGTTGGTGGTAACTGAAGCGCATTTATAAGGGGTGTCACGCCCAAACTTTCCAGTGATCATGGCAGCAGTGATTGTAGTCAGGTGAAGGCATCATCATGCCAGGCATGCCTGTAAATAAAATTTTATATTATTATTAAAATTATTAGGCCGATTACTGTCATGGCATCCAAAGGTAGCGATGCCTTGAAGGGGTAGCAGTCCGTGGTGGTTTTCAAAATGCACTCCAAATGCAACTAGTTGAAACTTGAAAATAATTGAAAAAAAATTTAAAATAATTTATTGTACAAAAAAGGGGTTACAAACGTTGACAAAAACAGTTCCATAATTATATTAAACTCAAAAGATATCCAAAAAACAATTAACAGTTATAGAGAATAGCGATAAGGTGGTCAAATTTGGCATTGAATCACAGCCTCAACTATACAGTAGCCAATAATTGCCACATGGATAATTGCAACCAGACGCCAAACAAGGGCAAATTGCATTCAGCTCCAAACTTCATGGGCGTGTTTGCGCTGTCATATCATTAGCGGAATATCTTTTTTGTGAATCAGGCGTTGAGATGGGGCAGATAGCGGGTGCCAATGAGGAGCAATTTATCATGCTATCTGCGGCCGCAATCCATTCTTTGTGAATTCGCCCAGAGTGTATTTTTATATTCATTTATTTCACACTTCACTGATGTTGAAACAGTGATTGAATTCTACAAACCTGCAAACAAATCAAACTCAAAAATGTGATAAAATTGCAACCAATAAAGTTTAAAAAGCAGAAATTCAATTGTTCTGAGGTTTTGCTGTGCAGACTAAAATAAAACAGTCTTTTCTACACAGATCTGGATCAGGTGAGGTGAAGGTTTTTGACAACTGATCAATATTATCAGAGTGAGAGGTGTGTTTAAGGTTTAGATGGGTGGACATAGGGTTTTTTTTACAGATTAGGTAACTGTGATGTGGGGATTAGAGGAAGGTGATTGCGGGGTCAAAGTCAACTACAGAGCAGAGACCCCATAATTCCCAGTTGCACCCTCCTTTGCTTTTATAACAGTGGAGCGTTACTGTTATGAAGCTGGGCCTTTACTTGTCATTCTATTTCTCTTGTTATTAAATTTAGCTATTGCATTATGCATGCGGGGGAATATTACTGCAGTCTGTATTAGATTGTTGAAGAGGTTGCCCTTGCATGGGATTGCCTGGAGGGTTTTTCCCTTCAGTCACTGAGCCAGTGAACCACGTCGTCACACTATAACTCAAGCCCGTGGCCTTAACATCACAGGGTATGTTTCCAGTGTGCCTCCCTGCAGCTCTCTGTTCACAATTACCATTAGTGACTCTTTCAAGCTACCAGGCAGTTTCTCATGAACTCACATCTATAGTTGCAGTGTCAGAGCCTGCTTCAGCTGCAGGAGGCAGCCCTGCTACTGCTGTTGGTTCTGTATTATACATGTTATCACACAAAATACAGTAGAGTAAAAGGTAGTGTTTCATATCTTACACAATTTTCTACAATTTTTAGCCAGGCGAGCTCTAGGGATGATAGTGTATGTCAGTCGGTCCACCACTTGAAAATACTGAAATATCTCAACAACTATCGGATGGATTGCCATGAAATTTTCTACAGGCAAATATTTTCTTCATGATCACCAGAGGATGAATCCTACTGACTTTAGTAAAGTTTCCTTTAGTGCCACCAGCAGGTTGACATTTGTGGTTTTCAGTGAAATGTCTCAAGAACCATCAGTTGATTGCCCTGAAATTTGTAACACAGATTTAGGATGAACTGTCATGATGTTGGTTGTCCTCTGACTTTCATTTGTTTATGAGTAAATACCTGCAAAACTAATGGCATTCCCATCAGCCTCAGCTGTACTTTGTGTTAGGCTAGGCCAATATAGGGAAGAAAAATCATATTTTCAATTTACTTACTAGACTTAATTTGTAAAATGAAAATATGTGTTGTATGTGAAGTCTTTTTCTGTTAACACTACCCTCTTTTTCACAAACTAAAAGAGGGAAGAGAAAGTATTTATAATGAACTGTGCACTTTCAATTTCCTTCCAGTGGTATTTTATCTGGCCTCTGGCTCGCCCATTTACCAGTGATGTTACTCCTGACTCCCACAAAACTTTGATGGCTGTGATTACACAGGGTGCATTTTTAGCAGTTTGAAGCACCTTTCTGTAATTGTTTTGAAGCTTTTGAACCATTTTGTTTGCTGCTTTGAGCTCCAGGCGCCTCACTTTTATCCACGCAGCGTGCCTTGCAATTTCTGGAGAAATGCCCTGAGCGCCCAGAGTTCAAAACGGTTCAATTCTGAGCCCAAAAAACATGGCCTTTCCTCCACTGTCTTTCATAGGTCAGCACGTCTTCCATAGGTCTGTTTTAATCAAGGAAAAAGGAACAGTTGGTGATGGTTTGTCTTGATAGTTATTTTAACATTTGATAATGTTATCTAGACTGTGATGTGAGAAAATGAGGCTACTGAGTCGTGCTGTGCAGGCTGCTCAAAATAAAGGCTGATGTTTTCAAGCTTACTAAAGATTTCCTGTTTGATTAAGGCCAATATGTGATGTAATGATAGACTTTAATATTCTACATCTATTCTACAGTAGGATACAGTAAAATATTCTCCTCTGCATAATTTTCCATGAGTGTGGCATGAGGAGATTATTCAACTCTATCTGCCTCAGAAATTAGTACTCAAAGCATCTAGAAAATGTTACTGTCAGACTGCACTTCATGCACATGGTGTTTAATTAAATACAAATCCTCCAACCACAATTTAACTGTAATATATTCATGTTGAATAAGTGATGAATGGTTCTTGTATGCAGTTTTTATTTTGCTCTTGATGGGATTCAGCCCCAAAGATATAAACTGAGAATCCCTGATTGGGCTTATTGAGCCGTTGGAGGTTGTTTTGTTGTTGTAGTAGAAGAAGAGAGCAGAAGTTTCTGCTGAAACAGCATTATTGGATGTGGAGAGTCATGATGAAGTCAGAGTCATCTCCTATCCCAAGGACAAGTTCATGTTCAAAACCCTGACCTCGCTCCCACAGGCTCATGTACAGCAAATCCCATTTGCCCAGACTACTTTTATGAGTTTGTGTTGTTGTTTTTCAGGTGCTGTATCGATTGTTTGTGTAGCTTTGATTGGCTGTAAAAAATAAAAACTAGAATGAGAGCCCGGTATTTGCATCTTTTGGCAGGTACAGGAAAGAGAAACCGGAAGGGGTTCCTGTATTATAGATCCCTCATGGATCTGACTCTGCAGGCAACACAACCTTCGTTGTTATGTAACTAATGCGTTCCTGGAGGAATCCCATAGCTGCCAGACACCTGAAACTCAAAGCACGGGCTAGCTTAACCATGCCTGCAGTGTTGGATGACATGTGGAGTGAGTCCTTCCCCTGAGTGTTGAAGCCTTTAGATATTCTCCAACACAAACAGCCTTTGAGCAAGAAAAAAGTGTTGCTGTCCTTGTCAGCCGGAGCAGAGCGGAGTTACATAACGTTGATGGAAAAAATTCTGAAACACCTGACTCACTTGTTCATGACCTTTCGATAATTTCCTTATTTCTTCATTTTGTTTTATCACCTGTTACATCAGTTGAAGATAATCCATAAACCTTTATCGTTGATCTTCATCATTTGGGTTTTACAACAGCTACTGGCGATGATTCATCGGGTTTGTGGCTGGAGTGTCACCACATTCTGTTAATCAGCTGCAGTTTGGCTTTATGTGTGAACAGTGTGAGCACTGTTAGTGTGAATGAGTGTTCACCAATCTGTATCTTTATACCAACATCTACAACAGCTTTACTCCTAACATCAGCCACATACTGCACATCCAGGCCCATCTGCATATTTAAAGGTGTACTTCGACAAACAGGAGGAAACAGCTAGCCTGGCTCTTCGCAAAGGTATAAGGTATATCTTATTTGTTTAATCCGTTAAAAAACAACGTGTAAAACCACAATTTGAGGTTTTATGGGGGTTCTGGGCTGTCAATACCCCTCTCTCCTTTATTAGGACACTTAAAGGAATACTCGTGGAAGTTACTGCACCCATAAAACCACTTGTCATTTTTACACTTCAGTTTTTGTAAATTAAACAAACAAGGTATAACGTGTTGATTAGCAAGCTTTAGAGGTGCTGGTAGGCAGATTTGTTACCTTCAGACAGATCGGCTGTTCACCTGTGTTTCCAGTCTTTGCGCTAAGCTAACAGGTTGCTGGCTGTAGCCTCACATTTCCCCATACAGGCATGAGAAAGCAATAAGCGTATTTCCCCAGATGTCGACTATTCTTTCAAAGGGAATGATGATGGACGATAGAACAGATATAGAGAGATACAGTATATATGAAAGAAAATCAAGGAACTTTTCTATCAAGTTCACAGTGGTTGGAGCATTTTAGGCTATTTTGTGAAACTGGTTAGATTTTGCTCTAGTTTTCATTTCCTTATTTTATTCCTAATATGTGAATCCTGACACGTTATTGTACATCGTGCCTTCCTGTTGCAGAGAAATACATTTGCAAAACAACGGACATCATGTAGGAGCCTGTATTACAGTCATGCTATAATCATTCCCAATCAAACCAACCTCCTTTGCACCACCTTTGAGTGACAGTTTTGAGCTCCTTGAGTTTCCTTGTTTCACTTTTTTGTTTCCTCTTTCTTTGTCTTTCTTACCTGGTCTCGGCTCGCACCAAACCCCTGCAGGCCTTATGTTACCTCAGACAAGCCCTGACTGTTTCCCGAGCAGGCAGCAAAGTGTGCACACATACACACACACATGCACACACACATACCTATCTTTATGCACAGAGCTGCACAGAATCCCAAAGTCATGCCAGTGTTCCTGTACCACACTGTGTGGGACGTGACAAACTTCCCAGCTTTCTAGATAGAAGGGGATTTAAGAGAAGCTCCGTTTTCTCCCGTGATAATGGTTTGTTTTCCTCCTCTGTCTTGACCAAATGTTTGTGGAGTGTCAGCACCTACAGTATCCTACAGTACAAGATTTCCAATGTCCTAATACCCCTCATCAGTTCCTATTTAATTTCTCAAGTGCCTGCCATTTTACTAGGCATCGTCCTCCTGCTTCCAACATCTCATGTCACTTCAGTGCCTCGGAGAGTGTGAGATGAGCGCAAGGAGGAGAGGATTGGATCTTTCCCCCAGGGTTTGCACTCAAGAGACTCCGCACAAAAATCCCATAATGTGTCGTACCGATGGGGACGTCTCTGCTGCTTTCATTGAAATGGCAAGGAAAGGAGGGAAGAGTGCAGTTTACCTGAAGATCCACGGCTGCAATGGCAGCTTAAACTATATCGGATGCTAAAGCAAATTGATGTGATTATGCCAACAGGTGGGTGTCACCTGGGTTGGGGTGAATCTCTAATCTGCCACTCACTTTCTGCACTGCTTGTTCCTGCAGGCTTAGCGGCAGGTTCAAAGCAGGACCGGTGGGATTTTAGCTGAGTTGATCTGCTGATTTGTCCTTATGTGCCTCAGCAAAACACTTGTTTATTTAAAAACTGTTTATGAATCATCCAACAACCTTTCACTTGACCTCACATCATCACATCATGATTGTGATTGATTCGTAAAGCTGACTGGAAGATAGTGCAGGGTGCAGTTTAGGAAAAGTCAACAGGGTGCTGACAAAAGGCAGTGAAGCAGATGACAATAATATTACATGTACTGATCATTAACCATCTACCAGTTGATCTAACCAGGGGAGGAGGGAAAACTCTCTTCTGTCTTCCCTAAAAGTGGTGTTATTTTGCAGGACAGTCAACTGAAGACTGAGACAGAAAGGAGAACACAAACATGAACGGCACAACAAAGTTTGGAAACTCTACACATCTCGATTGATGGGATTCCTGTCAGGGTCCCCCAGAGGAAGGTGCATGTCAGGGCAAGGCAGATTGTTGCCACTCTTCCTCCAGTTGCTCCACGCCTGCCTGCGCCCGGGCTGACCAAGGGAGGGCGGGCGCCTTTCTCCAGTACGTGCCAGAACATTATGCTACCTTTTTGAAATCACACCTGAGCCGGCGCAAGCGGGTGCTCGCCTGCTGCCGTATGAGCAACACGCTTCTCATTTCTGTTCCTCGCTGGTGCTGTGGCACTCCAGGTGAGCTAGGGGAATAAGAGAAGTCGTAGCGTCCACCTCCGTCCTTGTTTCACATCGACTGACTTCACAACATGCATTTTAAGTTCTGGATCAGAGACGGGAAAAACACGAGGCTGTTTACAGAATTCGCTCACATACTTAAGTAAATCCTTCTCTTCAAAGTAAAGGGGAATTATCACTGACAGCTCACACCAGCACATAAATCTCGAGTATAGAGGAAAGTGAGAGCTAATGTCAGTGCAGCTACCAAAGGGCTTCAGAGTTTGGCAGACTTTCCAAGGGGATGATGATAATATCAGAGTTATTACATTTTCATGACCTCTCAACACTCCCACAACTCCCTTTCGGTCAAAAAAGAAACAAATGCACCATGTCTATGTTGAAACACAGTAATTTCCTTGGAAAGTTACCAAAGACCAAAGATTATATAAATACCTGCAGAGAACCACATGCTTTTCTGTACATTATACAGTATATTACGCTTGATACCTAGATATGAGATAAATCACCAAGAGACTGAGTGGAGCAAAGCTGGCACAGAACTTAAAGGGAGATGCAGCTTTCAAGTGTTGCACTTTCTTCTTTTACTGGGGATTGTGTGCGACTGATGTGAACTTTTTCATGTTCTCATGATAAGCTGCTCCGGCTTTGGATTCCAGCAAATTATAGCTCAAGCCCAAAACGGGTTTTCTCATGTTTGTCAAAAGTGACCAGCACAAGGTCTACACTGTATGTATGTATGTATGTATAACAACAGAAAGTCTACTGTAAGAATAGTTAGTCCTTTATGTGGAAAGTAGTGGCAGGATCACGCTCGAAAAGAACTAGTTTGTACAACGTGTTGTCGAAAGTGTTTATGGTTCGCCACACTTGATGGCGGGGTGAAAAGGCGCCTGTAACAGAAAGAGGGCAGACGTGATATGATTTAAATATGGAGATAACGGCGCAGATTTCCAGACAGTCTCTGCTGGAAGACATTCATAGTGTTGAAAAGAATGAAAGAGCGAGAGAGAGGAGTTCAAGCTCTGTGAAACTGTGAATGTCAGGTTGTCGGTTTCAGAAAGTTACAGAAATGGTCAGACACAGCGCCTTGAATTCCAATGTCTGAAGGGTGTGATGGGAAGGGGGGCATACGAAGCTATTCGACCATCCGACAAGCACTTTTGATGGACTATACTGGGGTGTGGAGGTTAGGGTGGTGGATGGACGTGTAGCATGTCTGACTTTCATGCAGGTGACCAGAGTGTGTTGTGCTGTCGCAGACCTGCTTCTGTGTTTTATTAACCATAACCACAATCTTTCCCCAACCTTAACCAAGCCGTATTTACCACGCGTACATATTGTAGAAAGCGACAGTATTAAAAACGTAATCTGGGGTTTTGCTTATTTTTTCCACTTGAACTGGCGAACTACTGAAATCAATCAAATCACCTGAGTCACTTTCTGCAGAAACAGGGATGAGAACCCTCTCTAAAGGCTGACTTTACAGCATGGTGATGTATAGAAGAGCCCTTTTAAGCACTATTAGAATGGATCCAGTTTCCATTGACCTGCTGTAATGGTGCATTACAAAGCCGGTCTGGGATATCAAAATTACAGCTGAACAAAGTAGTGCAGTTAGGATTTTCAGAGCTCTGGCAACTCAGAGGACCCCCTGTGGGGCCCTGATCCCTGTTCTTTGGAAGAAAAGCACTTATTATTAATAATTCAGCACAGGAGCCACTTTATTATCAGATGCAGTGCTTTGTCCTCGCAGTGAGTGAGAACCGCTGCTTAAACCCTCAATCTTTGTTCAGGGACGGAGGAAGCCATTAGGAGGTGAAGGAGTAGAGGCAAAGTTTCAGCAGGTGTCGGCCAGTTCATCAGCGCCCTCTCTTATGCTCTGCTCTGCTCAAGATTTAGTCTTGTGTGCTGCATGCGAACCCTGATCAACCTTTTCCATCCATCCAATCAAGTTTAGAAATGGAGGGCCAGATTTTCTAAGGCTTTTGCGCCTCTCTCCTCACTGTATATGCATTTAAGGGAGGATTGTACAAATAACAGGAGGAGACACATTAGCACAGGTGGATTATGTGTATGTCCTGAAGTCAAGGTATTTGCAAATGTCAGTTTTGTGGGGAAAACACAGCGTATTTACAAGAGCCAGAAGAAAGGTTGTGGCTCCTTCCTTCCTACAGACTGCAGCTAATCTTTTCTTTGTTTTGCTAGGTGTGCGTTTGGCTGCATTTACTTTAGCATCAACATCCATATCAACACCATCTCTACCTCCACCTGCTCCATCTTTCTCTCTCTCCACTGGTGGGACCTTGCATATATTTTGTGCATCTTTTTATTTGTCTTACACCTTCATCTCCTTTTTGTTTACCATGAACGTGTTTATCGCCTCCAAATGTATTAATAATTAAATATATGCTAAAGATTATAATATCATAATTTTATGTGTAATATATTGAGTAACGGTAACAGTTTTTCTCGGGTGGAGTTGGCCAAAGTAAATATTTTGTGATCAAGATCACCACGTTATCATTTCTTTTAGTGATCTCTGGAGCTCTCCATCACTGGCAGAGTTCGTCTGGAGGTTCAGGACCAGGTTCAGTCCAGGAGCTGACTGCACAATGAGTTGCTACCTCAGGAAATCAGCTGCTGAATACACACACACACGTTCCCATAAATGCTGACTCCAGGCTGTTCCTCTTGGTTTTTTTGTATCTTACTTTGTTATTTTACATATAAGCACAACTTAATTTGGCCTATTTTTACATGTATTTAACTTCAATAGCTGACAGCACAATCAACACAGTCCTCTTTAAATCACAGCATACCTGTTAACTCTCAGACTGCAGCGTGTGGGTTCTGATTTCTGCTCTCTCCAACATTGTTTTGACTTCATCACGTGACCACCAGCGTGGAATTGGCTGCGTATCATGAATTATTCTGTTAATAAATCCTGCTAAATGAAATTGTGATCAAAAGGAACTAAAATCCGGACTGTCAAACGGTGCATTGGTCTGTCAGACTGAGTAGGATTTTGAAAATGTAGCTGTAGCCTATCCAGACTACAGATTGTGCCTTTTGCATTTACAGTACAACCTTGGAAATACTTAACAAAATGACATATAAAGGCCTGCTGTTGGTGCAAAGATATGATATGAGAAGACAATGATAACCTGAAGCACACATTGAAGGACAGGACACAGAAATGTACATAACGTAATCTCAGAATCAGTGCAAAGTACACAGCAAACACTGGCCTATTGTTCCTGCCTCTGCATTACTTAGCATATATTTTCCCTTGAGTCATTCTATATACATGTATTTGCCTTGATACCACTCGGCAGACATGAATACAGTGTGCTTAGCTGTTGCTATAATTAAATCCCATAATTGAAACCTGAGGGATTATATGTTTTTGTTCTCTGCTCTAATCACCATTCGCTTCTATACGTCACCCGTGTGAATATGATGCTCTTTTCATTATGCTGAGCGTAAAGCTGTGCTAATGTCAGAGCCTCCTAACCAAGACCCCCGGCCTCTCTGCAGCAGCCTGTGGGGGGGTTCGAGCCAATGCGCAGCACGTACTGTATCTCACAGAGTAATCACCAGCTGCACAGCCAGAGGTTTGTCCTCCTTTCACGTCTTTTTCTCTGAAACATTCGTGTCAGCTCGTCTCCTTTCAATCTGCCTCCTCTTTCAGCTCAATCTCTTTTTCTGTTTCATCTACGTTTTTACTCCATGAAGCACAGCGGTATCACACATAATAAGGCTGTGTGGAAACGGCCACAGCAGCGCCGGTAAAGTCCATCTGAAATATTGAGTGCGGATGAGTGCGCGGCAGTTTTTATCCAGGTTATTATGTTCATGCATCAGTCAGGAGGCCATTTCCCCCCCACAACACCCTAAAGAGCCTTTTCAGCCTCCAGTCATCAAAGCTGGGGTCAGCCCTGCCGCTGGCCGTGGCAGGTGTGTGTTCTGATCACACAAACGCCTACATGCAGCTGCTTATTGTTCCTGTCAGGTCATGTAGAGGGCAGGTAAATAAAAGTAAGTGCGTGTTTCTCAGCTGTGCTTAATGTTTCCCATCATTCATCAAGAAATATAATGTGATGGAAAACAGACACCATTTGCCCCTGCATGCTTCCTCAACCTTTCAACTCCTTAATTACTGTTTCTGTGCATATCCTTTGCCTGTGTGCATGTGGGGTGGGGGGTGGGTGGGATGCACACCGTGTGTTCATGCAACAGTACCCACACTGGATTAATTAGGAGTGAGAAGTAAGTGCTGTAAGCTTTGCTAAAGTGATTTTCACTTGGCAGCAGCGGCAGGAGCTTCCTTTATGTTGAACAGAGGAGGTGGGTTTAAAGCAGGTGCAGTAAAGTCCACTCCTGACAGCCCCAAACACATAACCAGAGCTGTCACCCTCGCCCCCCCCACCCACACACAGACACACACCTCCAGCTGCTCCAGCAGAGTTAATTGTTGCAGAGCTGGATTGGGTCAGAGCGGACCATGAGTTGGGCTTGAGCTTGATGTGCCTGCACTCCAGTGGAAATAGTGGTGATGATTAGCATGAACGACAGTGCCGGTACAGTGCAACACTGGAATATAGTTGCTTGCATACTGAAAAGCTTGTTCAGTCCTGCTTTTTGTGTGTCTCTAAAGGCTAAAATTAGATCCATCCTGAATATTAGTACAGAGAAGAATTATACACATATTTCCTCTCACCTCAGCTACTGTGATGTGTTGTTTACATGCCTGTATATCAAAACGAGGTAAAACTAAGAGTCACAGCCATATCTCTCCTATTTTAATATTTCTTCTCTGGATGTCAGTTGTTTCAGAGGTGAGATTGTATTTAGACATTTGCATTGCCTGGCCTGGAGTGATCTCTGAACTGTGGATGCCTCTCAAGTCTGTGTGCAGCCTGTTCCTTTACCGTATGCCAAGACACTTAAAGACTTAAAATGAAAAACACATTTTCCATGTTCTGTTAATTGTTCATTTATCTCTTGTAACATGCTAAATATGTGTCAGAAAATCATGAGTGAGTCTTTTTGAAACAAATTCCCTCTCTTTCCTCTTCCCGTGAAATGTAAAAACATTTTGGGGGTGCACAAAAAGGGTAACTAATTAAGGAGTAATTAATTAGTTAGTTTTGTGCCTGAGTTAATCAGGAACGACTCATGAAGAAAGTGGTCGTTATTCCGATTCACAGATATTTATAAATTAATCATTACCTAATGATTCATTATAGTATCTCCCACTGTGCTCTCTAGTAACTCAACATTATTTACTAGTTATTCAGGAACTACTCATTAACGATTCATTAATTATTGATTCGTTCCTTAGTAACTACGAATAGTAAAACACGCTGTAAAATGTTACCAAAAACTACCAGCTGAATTTAATCTCAGCGGCAGATGTGGTGAACCATCTCATGTACAGTAAACCACACACATTAACGATGGCAGAAACAACGAGTGTGTGTGTGTGATAGAGAGTAGAGAGAGTGTTATGCCTGTGTGACACACGCACACACACACACATATCTGATAAAAAAAGGGTAAGATGAAACCATGATGTGTGTGGGGGGGTGCTTTAGGACGGCACGGAGGGAAGTGTCTGTGATTTAAAACAATGAGATTTTTTCAAGTTAATTGGGAGTCGACGCAGCATGTCGCTGCCTTGTTCTGCCTCCCTCCCACACTGCGTCCTGTGCCACCAGGCCTCTTTGTGGAGACCAAACCGGAGCCGCGTGCGAAGGACTCTGTGCTTTGCTGCAGTTGAAAGACCCAGAGTGAAGGCTTTTCCCCGGAGCCCCAGAGGGAGGTCAGCATGGGGTTTCACATTTTTTATCTGAGGAAAGATTTTGATTTGCCTAAATGTCTCTTTCTCTTCACATTTCTCCTCTTGCTTTCATTGTGCACCTACCTGGGCTGGGCACTTCAAAATACACTAATGGGGCATTTATAATGACCCAGTAGTATTTATAACTGCAAATGTGTTTGTGGATCTTTTACAAAATTATCTAATGTTACACTTGGAAAACAAGACTATGTCCAGAGAGGTGATTTTGATTAAAACAGAAACATGCTGCATATTTATGTTTGCCACTTCATGTCCCTGGAGAGAACATTTGTTTCTGGAGAGCACTGCTTTTAAAGATCTGATGTGATTGGTTATGACTGATACCAGATGCTAACGAGCATAATAAAAGTTTCTCCCTATCCCATTTCTATGTGCAACCTGGAGGCTTTGCACATTTTTTGCACAGAGGTTGTGATGATGAGCATATGAGCATTACCTCACAATGTTTGTACCCCTGTTTTCTGAATGGATTTAAAATGGCATCCACATGTTTTAGCTTCAAATTAAAATGATAAAAAAGGCTCAACAGGCAAGCAACTTTTTTGTTCCAGCATTATTTAAAGCACACGTTGAATCTCTGGTCATTCTCTGGTCACTCATTTGTCGCAAAACACAAGTTGATTAAGAAGTTGAACTGTAATGTTCATTGTTTACAGTATTTTCATCTTTAAAGTTGGCTTGAGGGACATCTCGGAAGCACTCTTTCACTCAGGGGTTTGTAAAGTTTGTTGTTGATACGAACTCACCAGATGGTTTGCAAAGGTGGGAAAAAAACAATGTTAGGAAGGGAATGTTTCTTCCGTTCAAATCAATACAAATCATATAAAGTCAAAGATGGTGCAGGGTTTCTTCCTTAGTCACTGAATGGAGTGCATCTCAGCCGTGGTGCATTCAGTGCTGCCACTGGTGATCAGAAGATATGTATAGAAGACTTTTCTATACGTTTTCTGCTGTGTCCAGCCACCAGGAGTGAATGATTGTGCCCTAAACACAGGGGCTGATACAGAGGGATACTTAAAAAGTTGATTTGCATTTTTCATGTTCAAAGTTAGCGTGAATGCTACAGGTTGGAGCACCGGAGGGGGCCAGCCAGATGCGACAGATGGGATTAATAATTTTATTAGGTCCTCTCAACCTAACATTAATGGTCATAACTCTTCACTAACTGACTGGTAGCGAACTTTCTCTCCCAACCCGAAAGTTGACACTTTGCCTGAAAGCCAACTGTGTCTCTGTGGACAGATTCAACATGTATCTGTGGAGGTGACGCCCCCTCATGCACCCGGGGCCCGGCCCCCCTCGTCATCTTCCCTTTCGACTCCATGTAGCACAACAAAGGTTCATCCTTTTCCAGCAGTTGGTCCCATTAAACCGGCGAAATCAAAGGAATTCGTTCCCATCTTTTTCATCCTGCTGTCGTTCACAGGCAAAGGTAGACGGTAGCCTTCTGACAGCTTCCTCATTATTAGCAGAGCCGTTACTATGGTTACAGTTTCATTATATTCTGGTCAAAAATTTTCTCTAATCATTGTTAAACAAAAATCCCTGTCATTCACAGAATAGTTTCTGTGCTTGGATGTTCCATAAAGCTGCACCAAGGTTATTTTGCACGTACTTCGTTGTCTGAGTATCTTCATTGTAAATGTTCCTGGCACAAAGGAAGTGAATGGAAAAAATGCAATGTGTCTCATTGAAGTCGCATTTGAATGGCTGGAGGAAAAAAGTTACATAACGTGTTTTATGCCTGAATACCAACACTGCAGAAGAACTGGAGGATTCCTATTGTCCGATGTTTTTATTATTGACTAGTTTGTGGCATCAGAAGTCAGGATGTCTGCTCTGTGATTCTTCTCTCAGGTGAAAAAGGTCAAAGTAAAGAAAAGAAATGCCCTTGTCACGCCATTTTTTTACCTGCTCTTCGTCTTCCTCCAGCATCCCTTTTCCCCCCCCATCCGTCTGCATCCTCTGTTGGGTCTCATTTCCATGTCGGGGCTGAGAGACGTTCACCTCCACTTAGCTCTGTAATCAGTCTCCTCAAGCCGAACAGACAGTCAAGTGCTGCAGTTCATGTGTTCTCCCTCCACCTCTCACACATCCTTCAATTTAGTCCTTCCTCCTACCGAGCCTTTTCAGTATTGATAATGGCCTCAGGCTCTGCAGTCGCATTAATTGGATTTTAAAATGGAGCTTCTTTCTTTGTGTACATCAAAGATTTTATATATATCAATTAATAACTGAATTAAGACATTTGTTTTTGTGTGTGTGTGTGTGTGTGTGGTGGGGTATCCTGATGAGCCTTTGTAACTCATCCTGAGCCTGACTTTTGAGTTGAGCACATCCACTCTGTGCTTTTACATAAAGATGATGAAATGAAAAGTAAAAATGGTGAAATGGAACAAATATTCTCAGAATAGGTATCCAGAGAAATAGATGGCTGTTAAATCAAATCAGATTTTATTCATGCAGGGTCTCTTCTGCAAAAGGCTTCGCAGAGAAATGAAAAAAATCAAACATAAGAGATGGAGATCAGAAGTGGAAGCAGTAATAACTGCTCTGTCCTGGCTTAATCTTTGGCTAACCCAATGCTGTACTTCCTATAAACAAAGCAGAGCATGGCTGAGTAGATGTCTGATACAAGTTTACAACCATGAATTTAGAGATGATAAAGAGTCCTGAGAGAAGAGTTGAAAATGCTTCAACAACTCAAATGTTTCAAATTCACACTTAGCTTAATGAACCTGCTTAATAAATATACAGAGACGAGAGGAAGAGGGAGAGACTGGAGGGAAATAACAGAAAGAATTGGAGTTTCAGGTGAGTTTTGAGATCAGTCAGAGGCTGAGCTGAACACAAACACACACATGGTCAATGCGTCCGGTTCTAGCTAGTTTGCAGTTAGCCTGAAGCTGATGAGGAAGCAAACTGTAAGCTAGCCAATCAGTGTTGCCAACTATTTTCAATAGAAAATAGTTCAAGCCTGGTCACAAAGTCACACACAATTTACATATCCATAACATCATCACATAACTATTTACATATATACATAATGTAAATATAACTGATTGTAATTAGCTTCATCAATAGCTATTATTATTTTTCAAGCTGGCCTTTCTCTGTGGAGTTTGCATGTTCTCCCCGTGCCTGGGTGGGTTTCCTCCCACAGTCCAAAGACATGAATCTAAATCCACCTCTAATTTCAAAAACTTTCTATGAAGGCTGTAGAGGATCCACAGAAGATCCAGACACTTAACAGTCAAAGTTAAATTATTTAGAACAAAAACAAAGCAGAATGAGTTCCCCGGACAAACAATGGGGATCAGCGATTGGTCGTTAGGTACGCACATCCACAGCTCCTTCACGTCTCTGTGTGGCTGATGATTAGTCCACTGAACGTATTGCTTCTATCCTCCACTCACTGAACTCAGTCCCACAGAGCCACAGCCACATGGGAGC